>WOXC01009581.1:85000-252764 GCA_011680675.1 Gymnobelideus leadbeateri | reverse complement strand
ATTGGAAAGAGAAATGAGAAGGATGCAGGAAAAGTATGAAATGAGGGTCAACAGCCTGACTGAGGAAAACAACACCTTAAAAAATAGACTAACTCAAATGGCAAAGGAGGCCCAAAAGGCCAGTGAGGAGAAGAATGCCTTAAAAAGTCGAATTTGCCAGATGGAAAAAGAATCTCAAAAGTTCACTGAGGAGATTCATTCCTTCAGAGTTAGACTGGAGCAAATGGAAGCTAGTAACTTTATGAGAAATCAAGATGCTGTTAAGCAGATCCAAACAAACGAAAGATTAGAAGGCAATGTGAAATATCTCATGGGAAAAACCACTGACCTGGAAAATAGATCCAGGAGAGACAATTTAAAAAATTATTGGACTACCTGAAAGCCATGATCAAAGAAAGAACCTAGAAATCATCCTTCAAGAAATTCTCAAGGAAAATTGCCCTGATGTTTTAGACCCAGAGGGCAAAATAGAGGTTGAAAGAATCCACAGATCACCTCCTGAAAAAGATCCCAAAAAGTAAACTCCTAGGAATATTATAGTCAGGTTCCAGAATTCCCAGATCAAGGAGAAAATATTACAAGCAACCAGGAAGAAACAATTTCAATATTGTGGAAACACAATCAGAATAGCCCAGGACCTGGCAGCTTCTACACTGAGGGATCAAGGGCATGGAATATGATATTCCAGAGGGCAAAAGAACTGGGAATGAACCCAAGGGTCACCTACCCAGCAAAACTGAGTATTTTGTTTCAGGGGAAAATATGGTCATTCAGTGGAATAGAGGACTTTCAAGCATTCTTGAGGAAAAAACCAGAGTTGAATAGAAAATTTGACATTCAGACACAGGAAGCAAGAGATGCCTGAGAAGGTAATCAAGGAAAAGAAATCAAAAGGAACTTATCAGAGTTGAACTATTTACATTCCTACATGGAAAAACAATAACTATGACTGATGAAACCTTTCTCAGTATGAAAATAATTGAAGAAGGGTATATGGGCATATGAATACATATGTGAATGTGTGTATATATGTTTACAGGTATACATGGATAGAGGGCACAGGTCGAATTTGGTGGGAAGGGATGATACTTAAGGGGTGAAGTGAAGAGGTGAGAGAGGAATGTGGCAAGAGGAGATGGGGAGAGACAGGGTGGGGTAAACTATCTCATGTAGAAGAGGCAAGGGGAAGTAGTTTCAGGGGAGGGGAAGAATAGGAAGGCAAAAAGGCAAAACCATATTCTCATTGAATTTGGCTCAGGGAGAGAATGACATACATACTAAATGGGATATCTCACCCTGCAAGAGAGTAGGGGTGAGGGGAATGAGAGGGGGGATGATGGAGGGGAAGGCATGCTAGGGGGAGGGGAGGTTGGAGGCACCCACTTTTGAAGAGGGACAGGATCAAAGTAAGGAATGGACCCGGTTGGGGGTAGGACAGGTGGGAGGGAAATATAGCCAGTCTTTTACAATATATCTACTATGGTAATATTTTGCATATGTATACATGTACAACATATACTGAATTGCTTATCTTCCCAGTGGGAGTGGGTGACAAGGGACGAAGGTAATGGATCTGGAATTGGAAGTTTTAAAATTAAATGTTTCAAATATAAAAAAAGAAAGAAAAACAAACATATAGAGAAGAGAAGGGGCAGCTAAGTGGCACTGTGGATAGTGTGTCATGCCTGGAGTCAAGAAGACCTGAATTCAAATTCAGCCTCAGAGACTTGTTAGCTATGTGACCCTGGGCAAGTTACTTCACCCTGTTTGCCTCAGTTTCCTCACCTGTAAAATGAGTTGGAGAAGGAAATAGCAAACCACTCCAGTATCTCTGCTAAAAAAAAAACCCAAATGGGTCTTGAAGAGTCAGATATGACTGAAAAGTGACTGAACTGAGAGAGAGAAAGACAGAGAGAGACAGAGAGAGACAGAGAGACAGAGAGAGACAGAGAGAGAGAGAGAGAGAGAGAGAGAAGCCCAGGACCTAACCTTGGGGGATACTAACAGGAATGACCTGGCTGAATATCTAGTGAAGAGAATGAGAAGGAACAGTAAGACAGGTAGAAGGAGAAACAAATATCCCAGTTCCTGGTGCCTTCCATGGAATCATGGTTTATTATTTAGTTATTTAAAATTTTTTTTCCCTTAATAGTATTCTATTTTTTCCAATTACATGTAAAGATAGTTTTCAACATTCAATTTTGTATGATTTTGAGTTCCAAATTTTCCCCTCCCTCCCCCCAAGACAGCAAGCAATCTGATACAGGTTATACATGTACAATCATGTTAAACTTATTTCCATATTAGTCATGTTGTGAAAGAAGAATCAGAACAAAAGGGGGAAAACACAAAAAAGAAAAAACAAAAAGTGAAAATTTTATGATTCAGTCTTCATTCAGACTCCATACTTCTTTCTCTGCATATGGATAGCATTTCCATAATGAGTCTTTTGGAATTGTCTTGGGTCACTGCATTGCTGAGAAGAGCTAAGTCTATCATAATTGATCATTGCACAATGTTGCTGTTACTGAGTACAATGTTCTTCTGGTTCTGCTCACTTCATTCAGCATCAGTTCATGTAAGTCTTTCCAGGTTTTTCTGAATTCCATCTGTTCATCATAGAAGATGTATTCTATCACATCTATATATGACAACTTGTTCAGCCATTCCCAAGTGGATGGACATCCCATCAATTTCCAATTCTTTACCACGTGGCTACTTTTTATATGTACCTGTATGGGAGCATGATGTCTTCCCCTCCTATACCCCAATTTAAATGTGAGCTCCTTGAGGTCAAAGGCTAGTTTCAGTTTTGACTTTATATCTCTAGCACCTAGCATTGTACCTAACATGTGATTAATAAATGCTTCTTGATTGATTGATTGGTAGAGGCTTGAAGAATGGATTGGAGGGGAGAGTATGAAATCAGGGTATTTCAGAAGACTAATATAAGAACTTAAATCATAGTGGTAGCTGTGGGGATTCAAAGAACAGGTTCAAGAGACATTGATCTGGATGTGAAAATAGCATAATGTTATACTGTGTACATATAAATATGTACTAATGTATGTATCTACACATGGAGAGAGAGAAATAGAAAGAGAGAGACACAGAGAGAGAGGGAGGGAGAAGTTGGGGGGAGAGGGGGAGAGAGAGAGAGAGAGAGAGAGAGAGAGAGAGTTTCAGCTCTCAGCTGGGTGATGCACTCATTTCTAGTCTACCAATAAATTGTACCAAGAAAGTGAAAATTGTTAGTCTTCATATCTGTCTTCCTCTGCTTTGAATATAACATGCCACAGAAAGCTTGGACTATGTGAATTAGGTTCTGATATGTCTCTGAGGAAATCAGACCATTTCCTATAGTCCTGTTTTGATTACAAAATATAAGGGAGGGTTGCTGAAGTTGGTGGAAGTTTATTGGGCTTATCTGTGGGAAAACCCTCATCTTTCCAAGAAAACTGACATTGGCAAGGATCAGAAGACAGCAGGAGGCTTCATTTACAGTCAGCATTTCACAACCTTCCTTTTCCTTGGGCCAGAGCAGCTTAAACATTAACCACAAGCAATTGCTGATGAACTCCCCTGCAGTTCTCACATAACTAATAGCTAACTCTCTTCCTCCAGCTGCAGAGCAGTAAATCAGAGGTGCTAGTGCCGAGGGAACCTTGAGAGGCAACCCCCATGCTCCCAAATACAGCCCACTGTTTGAGGTCTTCCCAACAGTTCATCCACAGCCACGGTAATTCACTTTTACCCTCAGTAAAGAGGGAGCACAGAAGTAATGGGCTTCTCCTTTCTTCTGTATATATTCTATATATTAGCCACTCCACCCACATCTTTTCCTCTTGACCACAAGAAGATATAATAATAGCCTACAATTACACTGTCAAATCTGCTGTCTTACTGTAATGATTGCTGAGGTTAAATGTGCTTTGTACCTAAATTGGCACACACACATTTCAACATATTTATTAATAAAATCATTTCCACGTCAAAAATTTAATACACACACACACACACACACACACACACACATATATATATGTATATATATATATATATATATATATATATATATATTTCATTTCATCCTTCACCACAATTCTGTGAGAATGAGATGCTATTCTCATTCCCATTTCACAGTTGGGGAGACTGAGACAGATGGAGGTTAAGTAAGTTGCCCCAAGTTACACAGCTAGTAAGTGTTTGAGGCCAGATTTCAGCCCAGGTCTTCCTGACTCCAGGCACAACACTCTATTTGCTACTGCCCTTAAGACAGTTATTGGAATTGCCGGCTTTATAATGTGTCCATGTTGTCTCCTTCAGTAGAGTGAGATCTTTGAGAGTGGGGATAGTTTCAATATTATTTTTGTCTAAGGGGATAGGGCAAATCCCTTTCAAGTTTTACCCTTCTCAGACCTTAAAAAATGGCATAAATTGCTTATGGAGAGGCCAGAAATTCACTGAGTCAATGACTCTATCTCTTGGGCATAGAAAGCTTTTCTATCTTCTCTTTGGGTTATTCATTTGAATAGACAAGTGGGAAAAATTCAGAAACAAAAACTTGGGGGGACCATCAGAGCAGTTTTGTGATTATTAGAAAAAGTGACCATTGCTGGAGTTTTGGTCTGGCATGCAGAAATGCACATTTAGGAGATACATAGATTAGATACCACAAGTGAGGTGAGGTTTCTGATCAAGGGTACCCAGCCTAGAACCAGGAAGGGTAGGGGGGAAATGGCCAAACCTGAGGGGAATAACATGCAGAGACTGCTTTGTGCTTGATCCTAAAGAACTCAGCAACCAGGGCTGAAAATTTCACATTCAGGACATGGGAAGCCTCGTGGCTAAGACTCTGAAGGATTATACCAGGAAGACTTCTCTGGGTCCAAGGAAGGTATCTGCTTTTTTACCAACAACAAAACTGGCTGAAAGAACAAAACAATATCCTGGCTAAGGATGCCAGTGGGTGAGTATATGGCACAAAAGCAAGCTCCCAGTAGTGTTCAGCTAGGCAGCATAATATAGTAAGACAGGAACATCACAGAGATATCTATAGCCCAACAGATTCAGAGACATAACTTCTTCCCCCTCCCATATGCTCTGACCCCAGACTTTCGTATTTGCTTTTGAGCCTGGCATCAGCCTGGGGACAGATCAGGCCTTCCAGTTGTGTGTGACCTTGGTCAAGTCACTTAATCACCCCTAGAAGAACTGTTTTGAGCAACTACTGAGAAAACACTTTGAGAACTATAAAATACTAGAATATGTACACATACATATATATATATATTTGTAAAATATATATAAAGTATCCTTGCATTAATGCATATTTGGGTTTATGCTTGTTATGATATTCAATTTTCATAAATTTCAGAGTTGGAGAGGTCATCTAGTCTAACTTATATCCCCTGAAAGAATCCCTACTACACACTGAATATTTTGCAATTTATCTAAAATTAGGTTTGTATTACGTATAACATACTAGGTACATATATGAAAAGCAGCAGTTTGTAGTGGGTAAATGATGCCTCAGAGTCAGGAAGAATTGTTTCTAATATTTACAAGTTGTGTGACCACAGGAAAGTCACTTAACCCATTGGTGCCCCAGGCTTCCCCCTAAGACTATAAGTTACCTATGAGTTGCTTACCTGCATCTGTGGAGGGACTTTTTACATTAGGAGTTCCTTATGCTAACAAAATCAGTCCAGAGCAAAAGAATGAAATACAGAGGTAACTCAACTCAAGATGGCTGAGGGAAAGGGAACAAAGCAACCTTACTATTTCATACCTACTCTACCCAGGATGAAAATGAATACCGTACCACATAATGAGTAATGATCAAAACATCCCAAACATTTCTAGCTGAGGTCCATATAGAGAGGCTGGTAGGCATGGGCAAGGGAGGGAGTACAGGCAGAAAAGTCTGACCCAGGTGGACAGCAGGGCGTAGTTGCCTTCCAGTACATGGACCGGGAGCAAAGGATGCCTGGCACCTGAAGCTGCTCAGGGACCAGAAGACGGAAGCTGGACCAAGATCTAGCCAGTGACACGTGACACCTGCAACTGGATCATTCTGACCTCAGACTGGGGGCTCAGAAGTCGGCACAGCTTGTAGAGAGAGCGATAGTCAAGGCAATCTCTGTTAATTTCCTCCAATTTATCCTGTCAAGGGTTTGTTTATACTTAATTGTACAGGCCATCAGCTCTCCCTCACTTAAATTCAATTCACTTTTAAGTCATGGCATCAACTTTCTGAGGACGCAGGACAAATCACACAATAGGCCATATCCTGGATCAGGCCATGCCAGCTCAGGGCACTCTGGCCAGAACTACCTCGGGTGTCTTTGAAGAACACAAAAATAGGCTGATCACAAAAAATCAAAAGGCTTCTGCTCAAGCAAAAATCAATGTAGGTAAAACTAGAAGGGAAATAGCCAACTGGGAACAAAATATTTGCAACAAGTTTCCCTTCCTCCCCTTCCTTCCTTCCTTCTTTCCTTCCTTCCTTCCTTCCTTCCTTTTTCTCTCATTTGTGTCTCAGATTACTTTTATTTCTCCCAAAATATGACCAGGATGAGAGGTCCAAGTATTCTCGAACAAGATTAGCTTTTACAGAGAACAATCTTGAGGCAACTGAAATGTTACCCAGTACTGTGGATCATGCTACAAGCATCAGTTCTTGTCAGTGTGCTGAGATTAGATGTGTTTCCAAAGAAAGCAGGGCTGTAATAATGAGAATTTCCTCAGAGAGAGTAACTCCAATCACAAGTATCTTGTCTTCTGAGTGTTCTGAGACTAGATGCATCTCCACAGAGGTCAAGGCTGTAGTAATGGGAATTTTCTCAGAGTGCATGTATGTCTCCAGCCACAAATATCTTGTCCTCTGAGTGTTATAGAGTTGAACTGACATTTTTCCCCTCCTCCTTTCTGGAGGTGAGAGGTTCCCACATGTTACACACTGAACACATTTTTCAAATGCATTGATCAGTTGGACTTTTTTTTTTCCTTCCTCACATACCCTCATGTACCATCAGGTGAGGAGAGGGGAGTACAGGAGGGAAAGGGTGGGGGAGGAGGAAAAGAGAGAGGAGGGATAGAGGAGAAAAGGAGGGAGGGGAGGAGAAGGGGCAAAGAGTAATCAGACCTTGGCAATTGGGCCCATGGGCCCCCTCTCATTACCCTAAAGAATAGGGAGCTTCCATAAAGTTTCTCTGATAAAGGAATATGTGTGTATACATGAGAAATTCCAGGTATGAAGGACAGCCAGTGAAAGTGCCCAGAGTTGGGAGATGGAGGATCTTGTTCAAGAACCAGAAAAGGAGACGGATCAAAGAAAAAAGGGAAGATGGGGAAGGGACAAAGATCCCTGCAGGCCACATTGCCTTGGAAAATCAGGTACATATGAACATTATCTATGTTCATTTTATTTTAATGATTTGTTAATAATATTAATTTAATGATATTAAGCTAATAAATAGTTAATGATATTAATTAAAGATATTAAGCAATCTAATTATTTAATATTTCTCCATTATAGTTTAATTTGGTTCAGGCTGCATTCTCCAAATATGGGCATAGTCTTTTAGCAGACTGGCAAGTGGAGAATGCTATTTCTTTAAGTGAATTTCCTGGAAGGACTATGAGGAAAGGTGGCAGGATCAATCGGAACTGAAAGATCATTTCCAGGAGGGAGAGAATACTCTCTGGGTCCATCCTAATGGAGAGAGAGTCCTCCTCTAGACTATTTCTGTAACGCTGTCTTGGCCAGACCTTTTGCTATCACTGCCAAGGAGATAAGAGCTCAGGTTAAAAGGATGTTTAACTGAGATAAATTCTTTGGTGTCAGTATGTGACCCAGAGTGTTCCTCCTGAGGGAATATGATTTCAGATCCTGTGCTTGGTGAATAGCATTTTATTAGGATTCTCACATTCTTGTAAGAGCCATCCTTGCAATCAGATGCCCTCATCCCCCACCTTTTTCCAGGTGAGATGTGGTTGAGTGTGGTCACCAAGGGCAGATCTTAAAGGCAACATGAAAGGCATAAAAGGTCTCAGACAGCCTTTTGTGGATGTGGGAAAGGGAGGTAGGTGATGTATGTTGCCAAGCAACCTGACCTGGTTACACTGGGAGTAGAGAGGGGAGGCAGACTCAGGTTTCTTTCAACTATACCTGTAGCAGCCCCAGATCACAGAAGTGGAAAAACAGCTCCAATTTGTCATAGCCTGGGGTGGTTCAAATTATGGGCATCTCATCCACCTTGTACTCTATTTATTTTTGTTTTAGACTATACTTGGTTCTCATTAGACCTCCTGAGCTAGGTTCATACCTGGGTACCACAGTTTTAGGAGAACATTGATAAGTGTCCAGAGGACAGGGACCAGGATCGTGAAAGGCTCAGAGTTCATGTCCTATGAGAATCTACCGGAAGAACTAGCCTGGAGAAGAGAAGACTGTTTGGGGCACACTATCCCTACTCAAGTATTTGAAGGCCCATCACAAGGATGTCTTGGGTCAGAGCTGCTTGGCCCTGAAGGTCAGAGCCAGCAACTATTCGAGGCAGTCACCAAGAGGCCAGTTCAGACTTGAAGGTCAGAAAAAAATGGTTCAAGCATTAGGGTTGTACCAAAGGGGAATACTGTGCTTCAAGGGTTGGTGGGAGATCTTTGGAGATCCCTAGGCTCGGGCTGGACAACCCCGATATAGGATATGATATAGGGGAAATTCTTTTCCTGTAAGGGAATGCTGAGGTCCCATGCGAGTCTCAAATTCTGCCGTTCTGAGATTCTGTTAAAATATATGTTTAATTTATAAGCTGAATGTCATTTCTGTATTCTCCTTATTCAATGTGGCACAGGGAAAATGCAATGGACTTGGGGCCAGAAGACCAGAGTTTAAATCTTAATTCTATCACCTACTTGTGTGATCTTGGGCAAGACATTTCACCTGGGTCTTAGTTTCTTCACCTTTAAAATGGGAGGGGGCAAGGGGTGGGTGGAGCCAAGATGGCAGAGAAGAAACAGCACATCCAAGGTGCTCTCCCCCCAGATCACCTCCAAACCATGTAAAAGGGGACTCTGAACAACTTCTGGAGCCCCAGCACCCACAGAACGACACAGAGAAGCTAACCTCCTGCTGAGGACAGCCCAGCAGCCCTGCAGGAAGGGCCAGCGCAGCGCTCTGGGAGGCGACAGCCCAGCCCTCGGAGAGCCGAGCCCAGGTCAGCCACAGTTTTAGCCCCAGGGCGGCCAGTCCAGCAGCCGGCTGGAGGGACCCCAGAACACCAGCAGATGTGGCGATTCCAGAATTATCAACACAGACATGCCTAGGACAAAGTGAGAGGTTAGTGCCCTATGGACTTTGGGACCAGTATTTGGGAAACACATCAGCTTCCTCCCCTAGGGGCTAGAAGCCGCTGAGGAGACACTCCATTTTGCAGTTTTAGTGGCAGCTCCAGCTCCTGGCCTGTGAACTGTAGGGAGATCCAGCGATCAGTCTTGGGGGTTAATCGCTTTTGCTTTAACCTGCTTGGATCTGGATTGTGATCTGGCGGGGGAGGTCTGGGGTGGGTATCCAACTTGCCAGAACCGGAAGTTGTGAAGACCCCAACGTTCAGGATGGAAGCTCCCCTGTCTGGTGGCAGAGTCCTGCTGTGGCAACAAGCCCAAAAGTCAAGTAATTAAGTGGCAACATGCCAAGGCAAAGGAAACAAAATAAACAGAAAAATGCAACATTAGACTCCTATTTTGGGGGCAAAGAGGATCGAAGCATGGAACAGGAGGAGGACTGTGAGGTCCGAAATCCTGCTCCAAAAGCCCCAAAGGAAAATATGAGCAGGTTACAGGCCACAGAGGACCTTAAGAAGGACTTTAAAATGGGAGGGGGCAGGGAAAATTAAAGTCTCTTTCATCTCAAAGTCTATGGTCTTATGACATGTATTATTGCTAACAAATGGGTGATGCCAGGGTCACCACCTAGTGGATGAAATGCTGGTTTTGGAGTCAAGATCTGAGTTCAAATCATGGCTCAGACTCTTACTAGTTAAGTGACCTTGATCCTGCCTCAGTTTCCTCAACTGTAAGTGAAGATCATAATAGCACCCCAGGGTTGTAAGTGTCAAATGAGATAATATTTGTTTTTTTTTAAAGTGCTTAGCACAATGTCTGGCACATATTAGGTAATTAATAAAATTGTTAATTTAATAATAATAAATTAACTAGAATTCATAAATACCTGCTCCATTCCCCTCATCCCCTGCTAGGATGTCTGGCAGCAAAGTCTAAGGTTTGAGGTTAAATTTTCTCAGCTGAGATTTTTAGTACTTAGTTAAGCATAACTTCACTACCTCAAAAACTATCAAGTGGTATCAATAATTTTTTGTTTAAAATGTACACTCTTTAGATATCTGAATCAGAAGCTCTCTTTTTAAAAAATCACTAAATAAATAATTTTCAAGTAGTCAGGTAGTACTAAGCAGTACCAAAAGGGGATTGGTTCATGATATAAACTATTTTCAAAATCTCTTGTATTTCGAAAGAAATATCTCAAGATAGACTATATAGTATCACACGGGAAAATTATAAATAAATGCAAAAAGGAGAGGTATTAAATATCCTTTAAAATCTATGATGTAATAAAAATCATAATCAGTACAGAGAGCACAAGCAAAAGACAGTAGAGATTTGATAATGACAAGTGGGTCAGAGAACAAACCATAGAAATAACAACCATGTGGGAAAAATGATAACAAAGAGATAATATGCCAGCAATTTCAAGATGCAGCTAATGTAGTCTGTTGAGGAAAAATTACAGCCCTTAGAATATACATTAACAAGAATAAAGAGAGAATGTATAAACTGAATATATAATATTATATATGTACATATAAATGAGAAAAATCAACAAATAAATTCAAAATGAGAATAAAAGAAAAAATTTTTGAAAAATTAGAGCAGAAAAAAATAGTTTGGAAAAGAAAAGCTATGGAACTCATAAACGAAACTAAAAGCTGGTTCTTTGAAAAGACTAACAAAACTGACAAACCTTTAACCAACCAAAAGAAGGAAGAAAATTAAGCTGATAACAACAATAGAGTTTTGTTCTTTTTCTGGGGCACATAGCCAAGTCATAACAGAATCTCACAAGACTTATCAAAATGATTCACATAGGCACAAATGACACTGCCAAAAAGAACCAAAAAAAATATTGCTGGAGGTAACAAATTTCTTGGCAAGGAACAGAAGACTATAGGAACACATGCTGTGTTTTTCTCATGGTTTCCCATTGAAGCCAAGAAGTGCAAAAAAAAAATCAATTTGGGAAGTAAACAGCAGGCTAATAAGAGTGGTATTTGAATTTGAATGGAATTTAGATTTTAGACCTTTGCTTAATGTAGAGACAACAGGTGCATGGTCAAGTTTGGAGTGTACCTAAAAAGGGCTAAGAGCAAATTTTATGATGTCTTGCAAATCTCATCAAAAGGGATTTCAACTAAAACGTTTAGGGAAGGGAGAAAACTGACTATGTGTATTGTATGTATATATGTGTATATGTATATATTCCACAGAGAATTACTATAATAAAGGGGGGAAGTAGTGATTAAGATATCCAGAAGTTCATGAGAGATAAAATCTAAGAAAAAAACCAGTAGTAAAAGCCATGGACTTAAGTGTCTATACACAAATGCCCCAAAGATCAGCAATAAGCAAGAAGAAACAGAATTTGAAAGAAATTATTATTTTGCTATTACATTAATAACTAATTATTAAATTAGGATCCAGGATTTTCTCCTTTTATTTCCTCATTTAAGGGTCAACCCCAGTAGGTCAGTCAATCTCTGAAAGACATGACTGATTGATGAGATTGCCCTAAGCCTTGGGGACCATGCTCCTTGTTCTTGGGCTGGACCCCACAAAAGTAGGAGACCTTACTTCTGTTTAGAGTATAAACAGAATCTAGTCCAGACCAGTTCTTATCCTGAGGAAATGAGCCCCTGCTCCATAATTCTCCATTAGATTTTAGGGTGACCCAGGTCATGAAGGAGAAAACCAACCAGAATGGTCTGGATAGAGATGGATTCTCCTGTCCAGATTGCTGGAGGCATCTGAGTCTCGTGATCAAACCACATTCTCAGCAGCAGGACCTGAAGAATCCTAGCTTGCCTCTTCATAAAATGCCCACCAATCAGGGTTGATTTTCACTTGTCAGGGGCATCACCTTTCATAAAGGTATTTAAAGCATTGGCGTGTCTATTGGGGGGGGGGGGTCTTTGGTTTTCCGAGAGAAACCCCTGACCATTAATTTATTGATTATTAGCTAGCCTAATTAATAAATTATTAATTACCCAGAAACACTGTCTTTCAGGTCTTTCATTTGCCACAAAGTCCTACCATAAACTAGCAAATTTAACCTCATAAACATTTCATATGTGTATTCATAATTTGCACACACATACTTACATATACTGTGATGCGTGTATGTGTGTGCTGTGGAGAGAGCATCAGGTCTAGAGTCAGGAAAACTTGAGTTCAAATCTTATTAGCCGTGTGACCCTGGGCAAGTCACTTTACCTAGCCTGCCTCAGTTTCCCCATCTATAAAATGAGCTGGAGAGGGAAATACCAAACCACTCCAGTATCTTTGCAAAGAAAACCCCAAACGGGGTCACAAAGAGTCAGGCATGACTGAAACGACTAAATGATAAAATACCTGTTAGCCTCATCACAAACTTGGGAGGCAGATGCTATTATTATCCCCACTTTATAGATGAGGAGACCAACAAAGAGGAGTTATGTCATACAGCCAGTAAGTGCAGGGGAGAAGATTTGAATTCAGATCCTCTTGATTCCAGACCCAGTTCTCTATTTGCTGCATCACCTGGCTGCCTCTAATTGTTCCTTCCATACTTCCCATGCAATTGCCAAGCCCTATAGCATCACCTGGGGGTGGGGGGAGTTAGAACAATTGTGAGCATGTGCGACTCTCAGTAAGGCTGCAACTTCTTGCAGGTGATGGCCCTGGCATCCCTTCCTGGCTCCCTGGTGGCTACATTTGAGTAATAAATTCCTTGTGAGATTGAAGCCTTTATTTATTGTGGAGTTTTGCTCCTACTGATTCAAACGAGCATGGGGTTATCCTGTATTCTCTATACATTCAATCAACTGTGTAATGGCAAAACTCAATTGATCGGCAAGCATTTATTAAATATCTATTATGTGGTGAGCACTCACTCTACTAGGCATTTGAATACTGATTACTATTTAAGCTGCAATTTAAGCTTTGTCCTAGGCAGTTAGGCATGTTTTCCTATTCACTATGGAGAGTAATGCTGAGAGAAAATATTATTAATAATCAATATCTTGGGGAGATTCAGAGCTGTGTCCCTTTCTTCCAAAATCCTGATTTTAAGTTCAGTCTCTTGAGGGACATTACTGATAATGACATTGCATTAACTCTCCTCATCTTGGTCAAACCCCACCCAACCTTACAAGGAATTTAGTGGTGGGGAAGCCCACTGTGTTCTACTCAAGCTTTGGTAGAGACAGATCCTTTGGTCTAGATAGCCCAAGACTGGGGGTAGTTGGATTATAAAGATAGTTTCTCTACCCAACAATGTCATTCAGCCCCTCATTGAACATCTACTTTTCAAAGGGTATATAAACTGTGAGCTCTGCCATCATGGTGATCTTTGGTCTAAGAGAGATGGCCCAGTGACCATCCTTTATTAATAACATGCTGGCCTTATTAATAAAATCATTAAATTAACCAGAATCTATGTCTCTTGAACTTTTTTAATCTTTACAATACCAAGATCACATGCCTGGGACTATTGAAATATAACAAGTTCAGGCAAAAGGTGATATTTGACCAGGGTATGCTAGCAAAATGTTTAACAACCAGCTTTCTGGGGGGGGGGGATCTCTACACACCCACAACACACTTTTAAGTTTAATATGTATTCACATTTTCGCTGTCACTTGCTTAAGTCTAGACATCAACAAAACAATAAATTGAGATCTAATTTGTAGCATTTGTTGATTTCTGAGGTGAAAGGTTTGCACTAAAAATTTAACCATTGACTCTCGGGATCCTGTACAAGCTGGCTCCTGTACACCCCTGGATTTACCAGAAGTGGGAGTTCAAGAGCAAATTCTGATTGAGTAAACCTATAGCAATCCAGAGCTGGGAGGTAGAAGCCTGATCCCTCTCTGAGGACTCAAGGGCTCAGTATCTCCTCACAGTGTCTGGTCAGCAGGGTGGACATGCGCAACTTCCCTATTGAATATGTGACCATTTGAGACTTAATCTGGAATGATGATGGTGATTTCAATACCGTATGATATTTAAAGATCTTATCAGTTTCTAACTCCCGTAAATTCTGACCTCAGCAACATCCTCTCCTTACCACATTAGTTCCAGTCCTTATCCCTTTTGTCCTTTTGCAATAAGACTGCTCACCGGTCTCACTGCCTTCATTCTCCCCTCTCTCCAGTCCTCCCCTACATGCTCTAACAAGACTGGTCTTCCTAGTGCATAGGAACGATCATATTACTCCATTGTTTTAAAAACTTTCATAATTTTCTACTGTGTACTGAGTAAAAACCAAAATTCTAAATACGGTACCAGATTTCTTAACGTTTTAATGCTCATAGCAGGATCTGAGCAGGGACGTTTTATATTTTATTTATATTTGAGGTTGTGTATATTTTTATATTTAAACTATATATGTTTATTATTATATATTATAAATATACTTATACATTATAAATATATTATATCAGATCATAAATATATTTATATATTTAAAAGAGAGACTTGGTTAAGCACAGATAATTGATGCCAGATATGGGATGGGTCATTCCTAATCAGACTCAGATGGAGTAGGAAAATTCCCGGGGTTCCTTATTGATAGCAAATTCAAGAGGAGAAGTTTGGGACCAGAAATTGGGTAATGCTTTGAGTTGATAACCAAAGACCCAGAAATACATATTTGACATACAGCCACTGCAGTCATCGGGTAGCTTCATCCAAACATGAGCCACAATTGTTTACATGTTTGAAATGGGGTCAGAATAATCCAGGACATGTAATGGAAACCAGTCAATGAAAGGGTTGCCCCCCAGATCATGTCCCTGACCCTCTAGGTGTGTGGTGAGCCTGCTTACAAAAGCATGAGTCATAAAGGAACCCGATCTCCACTTGGAGCCTGCCCATGTGTTCTGTGACTATTGACTGTCTGCTCCCTGTGTGGTAAGCAATGTTCCTAAGCCAAAACTGAATGTATCCATAAAAAAACCTTGAGTTCCCTCCTGGGCCCTGGCCTTGCTCCTGCCTCTCAGACTTCCAATCCTAGAGCCTCCAGGCCCTGGAACATTCAACCACTCCTAGGGTCTCTCAATCTAGAACATCCCTGTGTAAGACCTCTCTCCTGGAGCCTTCATTTTGTGGGAGGACTCAGCCTGGACTTTGTAGTGAATGAAATTCTGAAAGACAAAATTCCAGATGTGACTAATCAGTGTATTAATTAGTCTGGCAACCAATAAATGGAGGTGTGTGGTCTCTCAGTGTCCAAAGACCCCAAGTGACCATTCCAGGCCACCTTAAATCTAAGTCTCTTTCTGACAGCATGTCATTGGGACCTCCAATGATTGGACATTTAATGAGGAAGTGGACTAAGATTGTTAGCCTGATTGTTTGTCCTTTTTTTCAAGGAGGCCTTCAATGGCTGATAGTCCCATTGAAGCCAGTGTGTGGAGCAGGGCTGGGGGTGAGGAGGTAGGGTTCTGAGTTCTCCCACTCTAGTTAATAACTTACAAAAAACCCCAACCAACTGGACTATTCGGTTAGCTACATCACTCACAACCATTTTTCCAAATTAAAATGTGTTTACAACATTGTTTTCTTTACTGTTTATTTAACTCTTCACTTTTCTGAATCTGGATAGAGGTAATATCCTGTAATTTCCTAATCAAGAAAGTTGCATTTTCCAATTCTTAACATTTCTTATACAAATAGTTCTTATAATAGTAACATACATCCTAAAGATATTGACTGACATTTTAAATTGATGGCATTTAAGGTTCTTATAGAGAAACCTCCATCAAAGTATACCTTAAAGGACAAAAAAACTTACTTTTGCAGTTTTAAATACATTGCCCTGATATTATTAAGTGGGCAACTAGAGAAACAGAATGTCATAAGGGAGCAGGGAATGGTAGCTCCAGGTTTGCATAGGAGATCTTCTCCCCCCAAGATTAGTTTAATAACTATTTGAGCATAATTTGAGATTATTCTCCAAAATGGTTGGATCAGTTCACAATTCCACCATCAATGAAGTAATGTCCCAATTTTTGTACATCCTCTCCAACATTTGCCATTTTCCTCTTCTATCATTCTAGCCAAGCTGGTGGGTGTAAAGTAATATCTTCCCCAATTGTTTTACAATGGGATTTAGGCATAAGGAGAAAGGAATGTTCTCCCAGGAGACTCATGGAACCATGCTTAGGGAGTCAGTTAAGAAGATGCTGATCTTCCCCTGAAATCCCCCAAACATTTAAAATGTAGAGGCTTTGGTATCTATCCGATGTCTCCTGAACTCTGTTTATGTGGATCACTGAGGTTAGGAGGGAACAAAGCATTTTTCTCCAAAACCAATAAATTTCGTGCATCCCCAAGTCGCTTCTTTAAATAAACTTCCTATCTGTTCATGAACCAGGAAAGTTTTAACATTTAAAATTCTGTTTAGCAGCCAAGAAGCTAGACAGTTCCCAAGATTTAAATTGAATATAATCTACAAACTTTAGTTTGGGGATCCAATTAAACCGGGATTGACAAACTTTTAGTATGCAAGATCATTTTCTAATTAAACTTTTGGTGTGCTTTCTTTCCACATTCCTCTTCAGTCAGTCATTGGCATTTACTAATTTTCTACTAGGTACCTTGTCAATAGAAAACGAAATTATTTACCTTCTACCATTGATGGAAAGGGTGGGAGAAGGGAGAGAATTAGGGGCTGGGATTTCGGGATATGGAAAAAAACTCTGCCTTTAAGATTCACAACTCCTGACACTTTACGTATTACTGCTTCTTAGGTTTCCTAAGTTAGTCCTATTTCCTTTACTATTTCTAGCATCCTGGATTTTTCTTTCTACAATTTTAGGTAATATGGCACTTTCCTCACCCCCATCTCACCCTACCTCCACCCCCTGTAGTGAAAGCACTCACCTGGACCTTCAGATGGAGACTTTGTCTGCCACACTGCCTGTGTCAGGGCCCCTAAGAAAGAAAGTGAAAGAGACCAGATGACAGCCTGAGCTTTCTCCAATTCCTGTCCCTCCTTTCCTCTTTTCTTTTCTTCATAAAAAAATGTATGAAGTCAAAAATTTCATGTGCTCAATGAGCATATTATACCAACCAGGATATCGATTATAGAAACATGCCTCTATGTCTGGCAGAGATTATTAACAAAATGGGTACAAATGATAGATGCATACAAATGGTTAATTGAGTCCATAGCATATTGCCTACACTCTATCATAGAGGTGATCAGGATTCTAACTTTCTTCTTGCACTGTCTCCTAAAACTTGTTCTAGTTCACTGGAATCACAAATATTGATTCCCTCAAGCAAAGATTGTCTGGCCTGCTGTAATATGCTGTAATTTTCATGGTTGTTGGGGTCCCATTGTCGGTCTTTTAAAGGCCAACTAGGGGCACCCCAAAGGTTGGGGGCTGCCTCTCCTACCAGAGTTAATCTATTCACAGTTTGTCTTTCCCTTGGGGAGAGCAGAGTTACCACAATATCTGTTACATCTTCCCAAGTAGAATTATAACCTATAAATAAAGCATTAAACTGATCTATTACTACTCTGGGGTCCTCATCAAATCTAGGGATGTTACTTCTCCAGGTAGAAAGATCAGAGGAACTGAAAGGTTTGTGACATCAAATAAAAAATTACAATCATTGCTTTTTAAAAATTTTTCTGTTTGCCCTGGTTCAGTTAGATATTCTTCCAAGGGAAATTTCTTTTGCTATGCTTTTTGCTATTCTTAGTTCTCATTATAAGATATAGATGTGTGTGTGTGTATATGTGTGTGTATGTATATATATTCTTTTTTAAAATTTAATTTATTTTTGGTTTTCAATATTCACTTCCACAAGATTTTGAATTCCAAATTTTCTCACCTTCTTTCCCTTCCCCCCCAGCCCAAGATGGCAGGCATACTGATTACACCTTCCCCCAATCTGCCCTCCCTTCTATCATACCCCCCTTCTCTTATCTCCTTCCCCTTCTATTTTCCTGTATGGCAAGATAGATTTCTATACCCCATTGCTTGTATATCTTATTTTCCAGTTTCATATAAAAGCAATTTTTAGCATTCTTTTTTAAAACTTTGAGTTAGAAATTCTCTCTCTTCTTCCCTCCCCACCCATCTTCATCGAAAAGGCAAAAAATTCCACATGGATTTTACATGTGTAGTCATGCAAAACACTTACCTAATAGTCTTGTTGTGAAACACTAACTATATTTCCCTCCATCCCACCCCACCCTCCGTTTATTCTATTCTCTCTTTTGATCCCGTCCTTCCTCAAAAGTGTTTGTTTCTGACCACCCCCTCCCCCAATCTGCCCTCCCTTCTATCATTTCCCACTCCCTCTCTCATCCCTTTCCCCCCTACTTTCCTGTAGGGTAAGATAGATTTCCATACTCAGTTCAGTGTGTATGTTATTCTCTCCTTAAGTAAATTCTGATGAGAATAAGGGTTGGTCACTCACTCCCCCTCACCTCCACCCTTTTTTCCTCCATCGTAAAAAGTTTTTCTTGTCTATTTTATGTGAGATTATTTACCCCGTTCTACCTCCCCCTTTCTCTTTCTCCCAGTACATTCCTTTCTCACCCCTTAATTTTATTTTTTAGATATCATCCCTTCATATTCAACTCACTCTGTGCCCTCTGTCTATATATCTATTCCTTCCAACTACCCTAATACCAAGAAAGGTCTTATGAGTTACAAATATCTTTCCATGTAGGAATGTAAACAGTTCAACTTTAATAAATCCCTTATGATTTCTCTTTCCTGTTTATCTTTTCGTGCTTCTCTTGAGTCTTATATTTGAAAGTAAAATTTTCTATTCAGCTCTGGTCTTTTCATCAACAATGCTTGAAAGTACTTTATTTCATTGAATATTCATTTTTCCCCTGAAGTATTATACTCAGTCTTGCCAGGTAGGTGATTTTTGGTTTTAATCTTAACTCCTTTGACTGCCAGAATGACACATTCCAAGCCCTCCAATCCCTTACTGATAAATTTTGTGTTATCTTGATTGTGTTTCCACAATACTTGAATTGCTTCTTTCTGACTGCTTGCAATATTTTCTCCTTGACCTGAGAACTCTGGAATTTGGCTACAATATACCTAGGAGTTTTCCTTTTGGGATCTCTTTCAAGAGGCAACTGGTGAATTCTTTCAATTTTTATTTTTTCCCTCTGGTTCCAGAACATCATGGCAGTTTTCCTTGATAATTTCTTGAAAGATGATGGCTAGGCTCTTTTTTTGATAATGGCTTTCAGGTAGTCCAATAATTTTTAAATTATCCCTCCTGGATCTAGTTTCCAGGTCAGTTGTTTTTCCAATGCAATATTTCACATTGCCTTCTATTTTTTTCATTCTTTTGATTTGGTTTTGTTATTTCTTGATTTCTCATAAAGTCATTAGTGTTCATTGGCTCCATTCTGATTTTTAAAGAATTGTTTTCTTCAGTGAGTTTTGGACATCCTTTTCCTTTGGCTAATTCTGCTTTTTTAAGGCATTCTTCTTCTCATTGGTTTCTTGGATTCCTTTTGCCATTTGGGTTAGTCTACTGTATTTTTTGTGTCTCCTTTAGCAGTCTATTGACTCGTTTTTCATTATTTTCTTTCGTCACCCTCATTTCTCTTCCCAATTTTTCCTCTACTTCTCTTACTTGATTTTCAAAATCCTTTTCCAGCTTTTCCATGATCTGAGACCAACTTAAATTTTTCTTGGAGGCTTTGGATGTAGGAGCTTTGATTTTGTTGTCTTCTTCCAGTTGTATGTTTTAATCTTCCTTGTTACCAAAGTAAGATTCTATAATCTGATTTTCCCCCCACTGTTTGCTCATTTTCCCAGCAAATTATTTGAATTTTTAACTCTTTGTCAAGGTAGGTCTCTGCCCTAGTGTGGAGGATACTGTCCAAAGCTTCAGGGGTTTGTGCAGCTGTTTTCAGAGACACTTCTAGAGGCCTGTAAATTTTTAGTCCTTCCAAGGTAGTATGATCAAAGCAGAGGTGTTTACTCCTCTACTGGCCTGTACTCTGGTCTGTGAGTGACCACAAGCACTCTTGTCTGCCTCCGAATTGTCAGGAGGATCCCCTTGCCACTGCTGCCACAAGCTCCACCATGCCAGTACTCCTCCTTACCCTAGGACCACCACCCAGGACTGAGATCCAGATCCCAGCAGGGCAAAGCGAGGGATCTTGCGTCGGTGCCGGCAAAGAGATCCGTGCAAAGTCCCTCAGATCAGCGGGCCTCCACCCCCTGCCCAGTCTGTGGGCAGAGGGCACTGGAAGCAGCCGCTGCTGCCGCCCGCCCTCACCTCCACTCTGGGGCTGGGGCCAGACCACCCTCTTCTCTCACCCAGGCCTGACAGTGTTTCCTCCCTGACCTTCTATGTCATCTTAGGCATTTATGGGTTAAGAAGTCTGGAAACCGCCTCAGGTACCAGTGAGTCAGTGCCCTAAGGCCTGCTCACCCAGCCTGTGCACTGCCCACAGGGGACTTCGATCTGCTCCCAGCTGGGTGCCACAGACCCTTCCCAATATACCCTTCCTGCCTGTCTGGGGCTGGAAATGTCCTTCACTCCATCATTTTGTGGGTTCTGCCCTCTAGAATTTGTTTAGAGCCATTTTCACAGGGGTTTAGAGGGGTTTGGGGGGGACCTCAAGGGAGTTCCTGCTTTTACTCTGCCATCTTGGCTCCACCCCCTAAATAAATAAATAAATATATATATATATATATATACATATATATATATTCTTAAAGATGACCTAGGTCTAAATCTTTCAGTTTAATTTCCTACTCAGTTTTTTGAGTAGCCCATATAAATGTCCTAAAATTTCATTTGAGGGACCTTGTGATTTAGTGTGGGTAGGAGACTATTAATTAACCCCAACTGAGACATGAACGATAGACCATCTAAAAATTAAAGGTACAGAACACATCAAAACTCTGGGGAGGAGGTGGGGGGATAGGTAGAGGGCTCTCTTACCTTCTATGAATGAGTTCACAAAGTCCTTCTTGCTTAATCAGAGGTACAGATGCAGATAAATTCTATTCTCTGCTCAGGGGAGAAAAAGTGAATCAAAGGAAAAAGAAACCCAGAAGCCACCTTTTCTTCAGAGCCCAGAACACTTAGATCACTAGATGTGGTCTGAGACCTTGCTACATCAAACTTCCCAGGCTGTATTAATCTTCAGGTTTTGTTCTCCTTTATGGGTCCCTGGCTTGCTTATTAATCTAGAGAAATACCTATAGCAAGCCACTATGTAACACTACAGCTAGGAATATTATCCTCAACTCCCAGACTAATGACAAAATACTGGGGAGCATGGATGGTCTCACACACACACACACACACACACACACACACACACACACACACACACACACTGTTTACATCCTGCTAGGAACATAGGATTTCCCTCATTTTCTCTAGCTAATAAGAAACTGTCCCTCTGGTGCATACTTAAGAGTTAGTAACTTTTACCTCCTTATCCTGTTCTTCAGAGGTATTCTTCTATGGAAGCTTATCCCCATGAAAGCTACCCATAGAGAGTAAATTTTAAAAAAATAACCTAAACATAATTATTTCCAAATTCAAAGTTGCACCTTACTTTTCTTATCTATTATTTTTGCTTAAGAAAAAGTTTTCTATTTACTCTTGCTCCTTCAAAAAAAAAAAACCCAACAATTTAGTTTTATTTTAACACAAAACACATACTTAACAATAAACTTGCTATTATCAGTCTGGCTTACTAGACATCTTCAAATACCAGGCTATGGACACACAGAGACAAAGACATGGTATTCCTAAGAAATTATTCTTACTTAAACCTAGTCGGAATTTCGAAATTTTAGGCTGAGGGGAGAACCAGATCTCAGTCCACGGTACTCCAGGAAAAACTCTCCTTGTAGGTGAAAAGGTTTTACCAGCTACTCTCAAGAAAAGGAAGAGGGTTTTCCAGGAGCCTTAACCAAGACTGTCCTCTCTTTCCTCAAAATTCCACCTCTGCCACCATAAATTGTGGTGAATGAAATTCTGAGAGATGGAGTTGGGGGTATGATTATTATTAATCACTGGCTAATTATTTTATTATTAATTATTGGTTAATATTGATTGTTGATATAATTTATTATTATTATTATTATTATTATTTTGCTTTTTGGAGGGCAATTGGGGTTAAGTAACTTGCCCAAGGTCACACAGCTAGGTTTTTTGTTTGTGTGTGTTAAGTGTCTGAGGCCGGATCCGAACTCAGGTCCTTCTGACTTCAGGGCCAGTGCTCTACTCACTGCGCCACCTAGCCACCCCCACAATTTATTATTATTAATTAGGTTAGCAAATGATAAATTAAGGTCAGTGGTCTATTTTGGTGGCCAAAGAAACCATAGGAGATTCCCAGGCCACCTTAAATCCAAATCTCTTTCTTCTAACAGCACTTCCTGGCAACCCTGACTGGTGGGCATTTAATGAGGAAGTGGGCTAAGAGCTCAACTCCACATAATTACTTCATTGTTGGGGGTAAATGGAGGGAGAGTCAGCTGAGAAATAAAGCCTGGTCTCGGGATTCAGCAGCCTCAATCAATCTTGGAAAGGAAAACCACCCCACTCGGGATCTTTCTGGCTTAGTTTCTTCTTTGTAGGCTTGGTTGTCAAAGACTCAAGAGTCATTTCTTAGCAGTGTGGGCTAACTCAGGTTGGCTTCTGTTTATGGGATACTGCCCATAATTGGTACCTGCTCAAGGAGATACTTGAAGCTTACCAACACTCCAGGCACCTTCATCTCTCCAGCCGACTTTTCAGCTCCTTTTTGTGTTGTTTTCTCTCCCAAGAAATAACCTGCTTGACCCAGCCCCTCATTAGATTAAAACTGTACAAGGTAGCGACTCATCCAGAGGTTAGGTTGCCTTCTGAAATGAATTTAGAGTAAGGTTTTATAAGTGATTTCTTTAAATTTGAATCCACTCTCCCAAGGGACCAAGATGATATAGGGGAGAATGCCCTTCTGGTGCAGAGATAATCTGACCTTACTTCTATTCTTGCTGTATCTCCTTAGCAAATATCCCTTTACAAAAGTGAATTTATGTTAATTGGTCAAATGATAGTGGGGCACTCATCATTGGGTCAATCGATAATTTTGAAGAGAAAACTGTCAATTGATATTGAAGAGAACACAGAATGGGGCTCAAGCTTGGAACATGGGGATGTCCCTTTAGAGTATTCTTAGAGCCTGAGTGGGGAGATATATCCAGCCTTGTTCTGGGGCCCTGAAAAGCAAGACAAAGGATAAGGACCCATAAGTATATGCGGATTACATATATAGTGAAATTAAAGAAAAAAAGAGTAATGCACATAAAACCACAGCCATTATCTACAACTTTATTTCCTTTAAAGATATTTAATAAAGTCAACAAAGCTGTCCTGCTTGTCAGTGATTCTTTCTGGCCTTTCTATTTTCTTCTGTGCATTTAAAAAAATGTCAATGATTTCCTTCCTTTCTTCCTTCCTTCCTTCCTTCCTTCCTTCCTTCCTTCCTTCCATCCTTCCTTCCTTCCTTCCTTCCATCTATGTATCTATCTCTGTATCTATTTATCTATCTATCTATCTATCTATCTATCTATCTATCTATCTATCTATCTATCTTTGTCTACCTTATCCCTGTTCTTCTTTTCCCTTCCTCTCACAGGAGGAATCCATATGGAAGAATTCATAAAACTCTTGTATCTTATGTGCATAGTCAAGCAAAATTAATGCCTACATTGGCCATGGGTAAAAAACCCATCTTATTCTGCATCTTGAATTCTTCGCCTTTTTATCAGGAAGCAGGCAGTATTCTTCACCACACATCCTCTGAAATTGCATTTTGGTCACACAATTGAATCATTCAAAGTTGTTTTTCTTTAAAATGTTGTTATTCTACAAATTATTCTCTAAGTTTTGCTCACTTCATACAGGTCTTCCCAGTTTCCTCTTTCATTTTTTTCTTACTGTGTAATAATAAAAAATAATCTTTTGCTATTTCTTATTGTACAATAATATTGCATTATATTCATAAACCATAGTTTGTTTGGCCATTCCTCAGTTAATGGACACTTCTTAGTTTCTAGTGTTTTGCTACTGCAATAGTAATTTTTCTATCTATGGGTCATTTTCTCATTTTTTTTATTTTTTAAGAAATGATTTTATTGATATCCTTTGTTTTTATATTACCTAAATTTCTCCTTGTATCCTCCCAGGGAGACATTCTTTCTAAGAATTATTTTGAAAAGAAAAATAGGAAAAAATAAGGGGGGGAATCAGCAAAACCAATTAAGATATCAAAAACATCTTCTAGCTCTTCTTGATTTGTCATTTTGCTACCCGCATTTTTGTTGCTTTGCAGCTGGTGTTCTTTCCGTTTCCATCCTGATTCTTTTTACTTTGTGGGGCATCCGTTCGTGTAAGTCTTTTCATGCTGCTCCGCATTCATCATATCTTACAGCACTGTGCTATTCCATCACATTTACATAACACATTTTGCTTAGCCAGTCCCCAATTCATGACTATCTATCCCCTTCATTTCCAGTTCTTTGACAGTGATACATGTGTGTATATGTATATGTATGTATGTGCATATATATATATATACACATATATTTTAACATATGGGTTTTTTTCCTCTTTTTTTTAAAATCTCTTTGGGATATAGGCCTAGTACTGGTATCAGTGGATTAATGGGTATGCACAGTTAAGCTATTGGGGACAAATGCTTTCCAGATTGGTTGGATCAATACACAGCTCCACCAACAATGCATTATTTCCTAATTTCCCTACTATTCCTATACTTGCCTATTTTCCCATAGCTCTTCTATCAACTCTCATTTTCCCTATTTGGTCATCTTTGACAAACTGATCAACATAGAGTAGAACTTCAGGGTGGCTTTAATTTGCTTTTATCTAATTATTGACTAGGAGCATTTCTTCATGAGGTTATTAGTAACTCATATTTCTTCCCTTGAGAATTTCCTATTCCTATCTTTTGACCATTTATCTATTGGGGAATAGTTCTTGTTCCTGTACATTTGAATCAGTTATTTATATACTCTTAGATACGAAACTTTTATAAGAAAAGCTTGCAGCAAACATTTTTTTTCTGGTTACTAGACTATAAATTTCTTAAGAGAAGGGTCCTTATTTATATTTATCTTTGTAATTACCCCAGGCTTTGGACAAGAACATTGCAAT
Source organism: Gymnobelideus leadbeateri (assembly GCA_011680675.1). Lineage (NCBI taxonomy): Eukaryota > Metazoa > Chordata > Mammalia > Diprotodontia > Petauridae > Gymnobelideus > Gymnobelideus leadbeateri. The sequence continues at coordinate 227,243 of WOXC01009581.1, read as the reverse complement.
TAGAAAATGCTGAATAAATTTTTGAATGAATAAGTGATAAGAAAGGAAGGACATTTTCACTAATTGTTAGAGGGTTTTTCCCCCCAAAGGGAGAGAATGGGATAAAAGGGGGGAAAATAAGGGAAAAAAGAAAAAAGGAGAGATAGGAGGAGAAGAAAGTAAATGTTTGTTAATGAAAATTAAAAGAAAAGAATGCCGTTCGTCACAGCACACCCATTGAGGTCAGAGCTATGTTTTTGCTGGTCCGAGGGGATAAGAGGGTATTATTAGTAATGAGGGCAGCCAGGACAGTGAGCTTACCCACAAAAATAGCTCATCCCTCTTCAGGAAGCCTCCTTTTGGCAAGCTTATGAGACACTAGTATCAAGAGAACTAAAAGCCCCAAGGAAAAGTTCTGTAGACATTATGGCCAGTATGGACTTTAGGAATGAGCTAAATGTCCTGTGGGGCAAGGTGTTAAAGAAGTGAAATGTAAGCATTGGCTGGATTTGAAGGTAGACGGAAGAGAGGAAAGGAGACTGGGTAAAGACTGAGACAATTCAAGGAAACTTGAGCCCCATTCTAGGCTGGTGTAGGGGGAGTAATCAGAATAATCAAACAGGGTGTGGACAGTGGGTGGACAACTTTGAAGGCAAAATTTAGAAATTGGTGAAATATTTATTTAGAAGGAAATTCATAAAGTAATAAAATAATATAGTAGAATAATGTATAATACATTATATATTATATATCACAATATTGTAGAATAATATATTACATGCTATATGTAATCTCATAATATCAGAATAATATAACAATATATCATAATATAGTGCAACACACAATAATATATATGATAGCATGATATAATAAATTATATCTATTAATATATTATGATAATCAATATAATATATAAATATTATATAATGTAATATAAACCTTAAATTTAAATGAACAAAATGTTTATGAGTTAAGTAAAAGTTGGGAGGTCACAAAGCACATATAAAGCAGGGCAGGTTTAAGTGACTATGGGACAAGGGGTTTGTCTTCACATGAAGACAAGATCGTGTTTTGTTGACTTAGAGAAGTGTGGCTTACTTAGCACATGTTATGTCAGTTCCTTGTGGACTGGGACTGTCTTATTCCTGGTCTTGCCATACCCAGAACCTGGCATAGTTTCCAGCTTGTTGGTAAATTGCTTTGAGTGCTGGACCTGTAGGTAAGAAGACATAAGTTCAGATCCTGATTCCCATTTACTAATTATGCTTCTGACTTTGACTAAACTTCCCTTGCATTTATTTTTTGTAAATCACTTCATGCCCAATTGCCGATTATAATCTCTAAATTATCTCTGTGGACTATGCAGCACAGGGCTCCTCTCACTCTGGTTAGCGGAGTCAAATCAACAAATATTTATTAAATACCTACTATGTGTTAGATGACTCAGTGGATAGAGCACTGGGCCTGGAATCAGACCTGAGTTCAAATCTCATCTCAGACACTTACTGTGTGACCTTAGGCAAGTCATTTGACCTTGGTTTGCCTTGATCCACCAGAAAAGGACCCCAGTTAGGGCTTTGTCTTGGTTCTCAGGTCTGCAAAGTCAAAGTTTCTCCTCCCCTCCAGCTGGCAAATCCCCTCACTCTCCAGTGAAAACTGGAAGACAAACACCCTGTTGGGTTCTGTGTCTATGTGTGCATGCTGTAGAATAAAAGTTCCTTGAAAGCAAGGACTCTTGGTATTCCCAGATCCTAACACTGTGCCCTTCACACAGTAGGTGCTTAAGAAGGGCAGCTGTCTAAACTGATGTCAAGCTTTGTGACCCTGTCAAAAATCCCTTAAATCTCTGTGAACCTCAAGCAATTCCCCCAAGCCCTTATTTCTGAGTTATAGAGGGAATTGCAGAAGAAATCCCAGATCGTGGAGGTAGGAGAGGCAAAAGAGGAAACCATAGCGAGGAGGGTTTTGTTTTGTTAAATTCCAGCAACCAGTGAGAAAGTCTATCAGTGGAAGTCAGTGCCTGGGAGCCGCCCTCCAGTCCCCAGAGAAGCTCTGGCAACAACCCAGCCCAGGGTGAAATGGGTGGTGGTCGCTGCTGCTTCCCTCTACCTGTTCCCCACGCACCCACCCCCGGCCGCCTCTGTCTCTCTCTTTCTCTGTCTCTCGGTCTCTCTTTCACACTCACACACACACATACACACACTCACACACTCATGCACACACTCATTCTCTCTCACACACTCTCTCACACACACACACTCACACACTCATGCACACACTCATTCTCTCTCACACACTCTCTCTCTTACACACACACACACACACACACACACACACACACACACACAATCTCAAGGAGGAGGAGTTGGGAAGCCTCCCACCACGCAGAGTCCGGCTTGAACAAATCCCACCTCCTCTTCCTGAAGGCAGTGCCCTCCTCCCTCTCCTCCCTCTCCTCCCTCCGGGCTCGGCTCTGGGCTCTGCGGCGTTGCGGCTGTGACGGCTCCCGGCGCCTCCCACGGGTGAGCTGCAGCCCGGACGTCAGTCGGTGGGGACCAGACCTCCTCCGCAGGTAGGCAGGTAGGCCAGGGAGGCAGGCGGCCAAGCGGCCAGGTAGCCGCGGGCTGCCGCTCCCATTCCGCCCTGCCCGCCCCCCACCTCGGCCTCAGCAGCAGAGCCCGCTCGCCAAGCTGCCCAGGGCAGCCAGAGTCCGAGAGCTGCCGGAGGCTTCCACGCCTTCATCCTGGCAGCTCTGTGCCCTCCATGACAGCTACCGGCTTCTGGGGTGGCATGGGAGGCGGTGGGGCTCTGCTGCTGCCGCAGTGGGGCCAGGGACGGGGCTGCCACGCTCTTGGGGCTCCTCCTGGGTAGCTACTACCTCCCCCACTCCACCCCACCCCTCACCTTAAACCCCTGCGAGCGCTTGAGGGTGGGGTGTGTTGGAGCTCCCCTCTGAGAGAAATGTGCCGAGCCCAGAAAGGTGGAGAGGTTCGTTCTCCGAGATTCTGCTACGATGGGCTGGAGTATGCCGGTCCGCTAGTGTCCCCAAGCTACTGTGGCTACCACCCGCGGCCGGGAGCCCTCCCCGAAGCTCACCAGCCGCCGCCCCCCTCCTGCTGCATTGCTGCCGCTGGGGGAGCCCCCTCTGCCCAGCTCACCGCACCGCACCCCTTCCCATCCCACCTGCCCGCTGGGAAGCCCTTCGACCCTCTCCCCTGAGGCAGGTGTCTTGGCCCTTCTCACTCTCCCTAGCTGTTTCGTGCATCTGTTTCAGTAGGCACCCCCAACTAACCCAGGCCCCCCTCGCTTCCCGGTCTCAAAAGCCCCACCTCTCTTTTCCGCTGATCAGCCCAGTCCGCAAGTTGCCTCAGGAAGCCTGTAAGCTGGCAGCTGGGCCCTTGGCTCTCCCCTCCCCCGGATTTGTTTTCTTTTTTTTGCACCATTGAAAAGAAACATGATGCTCTTTTTTCTCGGGGATGCAAGAGTTTGGTCATTCCCTGGAATAATTACTGCGTGGGGAGGCTTAGGTATTATGGACAAGGGTCGACATTTACTAAAAGGAAATCAAGCAAGATAAGGAAGATTGAAATGGGCTTTTGAGAACCATCTCCCCTTTCTACCCAGGAGGGAGCTCTCCCCCTCGCCCCACGTCCACAATACAGCTCTCCAAAATGCTTCAATGCAGTACCAACCTTTCACAGTTATTTTATGGTGCAGGCTCCTGCCAGACCACCCTTCGGCAACTGAGTGTGATAGAACAAAAGAATGGAAGGATACAGGTTTTGCAAACTCAACTCCTAAACTCACAGGGAAAGGTTGTTAAATGCATTGTTAAATATATGCCAGAAGTCTCATCGAATTTTAAAACATACCCAGGCAATATAAAACCTCAAAGGAAATATTAGGTTCTGTTTCCCTTCCTGGCTTGATCCCACTAAAGACAGATCTCCAATAATGGAAGGTTGTAACTCGTTCAGATAGGCAATGAATGAAGTGAATCCTCCCATAGCATTGAATAATCTTACCTAGGTCAAGCCTTCTTACCAAGGAGTTTGCCAATGACTCCTGGCAATCAAGGCACTTTCCAGGCAGTTGCATCAGTCATGAACCACCCCGAACTTTTTTTTTTTTCTGAGCACCACAAACAATCTTTCCAAAATCAAGTGTAGCTGACGATTCTTAATAGGCTAGGAATTTGATTATCTAGAATTTCCAGCGGCGTATTCTTAGTATAGGACAGAGAACTGATCTAGAAAGTGACCTGAGATCAGGACTCACCTCTGACACTTACATATTGGTGTGTCTCTGAACAAATTATTCAATGTCTCAGGACTCTATTTAACTAAGGTTATATTTTGATAGAGGAGGTCTCCCTCGCCAGGGAATTTCCTATGGTAATCCAAATCCCTATCCTATTCTTAATTTTAAAATTCTTCAATGAGCATATAGAAACTTTCCATAGTCGAGAGCTCAGAACTGATATGGTAAGTGGCATTAACTTTAGAAAGATGACTTTTAATATGTGTTTGCTAAACAGTATTGAGAAAAAGAACACATGTTTATTGTAACTATTATTATTTATTATATGATTATTTTTGTTATAACAACCCCCAATGGATAAAGGAAGCTTTTCACTTTCTCCAAATATATTTGGATTCTTCTGATCTCCGTGGTAGATCTTAATACTTTTTATCTTGCATTGTTTTACTTAATAGTCTAACTTTTCTCTGTTCTCTACTTTGGCCAGCTTGTTCTGTGAAGTAATTGCAGCTTTCTGTCTGTCATCTGTTTTTTGTTTCTGTTTTTTAAACATAATTGTAGTCATATTGTCATTATTTCCTTAGGCCCTGTATCTCTGAAAAATGCCATATGATTTATAATAATGCCTCATCCATACTTAACATATTGTTGGCAAGATCAAAAAAATAAAATGTGTGGTTATTTCTGGCCTACCTATTGTCAATAAGGCATGTGCTATGAATTGTTTCTCCAGGAGAAGTGGTTGATTAGGGCAGATTCTTCCCCTTTTCCCTGTTCAGTGCACATGTAGGCACACATGTGTGCGCCTGATTGTGCATGTGTGCACACACACTTAGTATTTTTCTTCCATATAAAACATAGAATCTTTATGTTTTCACATTACTTTTGCAGCAAACTAAGAATTATTGGGATTCTGTATTTCCAAGTACCTCCCAGGGACTTTTGAATTTTCAAAAAAGACCCAGGTAGGATGTACTTTAACCCAAGGAAGTGACTTTCTAATGATGGAAATTCTAGGCAGACCTATGCAAGGGTGATTTTTAAATAGTGGGGTCTTTCATTGTCACCTACACATCACTTCCCATAGAGCTCTGTATGGACAGCCCTTTGTGGGGAAATGACCCTCAGTTTATTTGACAAAATAAGGTACAGTCAGGTCAAATTTCAAAGGCTGTCTTTCCTTCTCTACATGTTCCCACTCTTAGTCCTCTTTATCCTCATGACTGATTTAGGGATTGGTGACATTCCTGGAATAAGAAAGAAAGTAAATGGTGTTTGATGGGAAACATGGTTCCCAAGCTGAACCTATAACCTGATTACTATGATACTTATTTTCACTTCGAAGGAGGAATTTGGTATTGGTGAAATTCAACTCTACTATTTTTTCCCCAAATGCTTTATTAACTTCTGGTTTACGTCATTCATTTCCGTCAGATTTTGAGTTACAATTTTTCCCCATTTTTCCCCTACCCACCACCCCAGAATAGCATCCCACAGGATATCCCCTCCTCCAATCTGCTCTCTCCCATCTCTTCTTCCATGCCCCCTTCAACTTTTCCAGTAGGACAAGGTGAATCCTCATGCCCCAATGACTGCACATCTTATCTCCCAATTATATGCACAATAGTATTAATCATAGTATTTATATATTTTTTTAAATTGGTTTTAAAAGGGAGATAAGCAATTCAGTATATACTGTACATATATAGCTATGCAAAACATTATCATAGTAGATATACTGTAAAAGACTGACTATATTTCCCTCCCTCCCATCCCACCTCCCACCTGGTCCACTCCCTGCTTTGATCCTGTCCCTTTTCAAAAGTGGGCACTTCCAACTTCCTCCCCCCCGCAGCCTGCCCTCCCCTCCATTGACCCCCCTCTCATCCCCTTCTCCCCTACCCTCCTGTAGGGAGAGAAACCCCACCCAGTATGCATGTCACTCTCTCCCTGATCCAAATTCAATGAGGATAAGGTTTTGCCTTTTTGTCTTCCTGTTCTTCCTCTCCCTTGTAACCATTTTCTCTTGATTCTTCTATATGAGATAGTTCACCCCATTCTGTCTCTCCCCATCTCCTCTCAATATATTCCTCTCTCACCTCTTAATTTCACCTCTTAAATATCATCCCTTCCTATTAAATTCAACCTGTGCCCTCTATTTATGTATACTTGAAAACATATATACACACATTCACATATGTATTCATATGCCCATATACCCTTCTTCAACTATTCTCATACTGAGAAAAGTTTCATCAATTACAGTTATCATTTTTCCATGTAGGAATGTAAATAGTTCAACTTTGATATGTTCATAATGATTTCTTTTCCCAGTTTACCTTCTCAAGAATCTCTTGTTTCTTATATCTGAATGTCAAATTTTCTATTCAACTCTGGTTTTTTCCTTAAGAATGCTTGAAGGTCCTCTATTCCACTGAATGACCATATTTCCCCCTGAAACATGATACTCAGTTTTGCTGGATAGGTGATTCTTGGTTTTAATCCCAGTTCCATTGCCCTCCAGAATATCATATTCCATGCCCTTTGATCCCTCAGTGTAGAAGCTGCCAGATCCTGTGCTATCCTGATTGTGTTTCCACAATATTGAAATTGTTTCTTCCTGGCTGCTTATAATATTCTCTCCTTTATCTGGGAATTCTGGAACCTGGCTACAATATTCCTAGGAGTTTTCTTTTTGGGATCTTTTTCAGGAGGTGATCTGTGGATTCTTTCAACCTCTATTTTGCCCTCTGGTTCTAAAACATCAGGGCAATTTTCCTTGAGAATTTCTTGGAGGATGATTTCTAGGTTCTTTCTTTGATCATGGTTTTCAGGTGATCCAATAATTTTTAGATTGTCTCTCCTGGATCTATTTTCCAGGTCAGTGGTTTTTCCTATGAGATATTTCACATTGCCTTCTATTCTGTCATTTGTTTGGATCTGTTTAATAGCATCTTAATTTCTCCTAAAGTCACTAGCTTCCATTTGCTCCAGTCTAATTCTGAAGGAATGATTCTCCTCAGTGAGCTTTTGAGATTCTTTTTCCAACTGGCAAAGTCGGCTTTTTAAGGCATTATTGCTTTAAAAAAAAAATCCTCGGGGTGGCTAGGTAGCACAGTGAGTAGAGTGCTGGCCCTGGAGTTAGAAGGACCTGAGTTCAGATCCGGCCTCAGACACTTAACACACACAAACAAACAAACAAACAACAACAACAACAACAAAAAACCTAGCCATGTAACCCTGGGCAAGTTACTTAACCCCAATTGCCCTCCAAAAAAAAAATCCTCATTGCCTTTTTGAGCCTCTTTTGCCATTTGAATTAGTCTATTTTTTAAGGTGTTATTTTCCTCAGTCAGGCTGTTGACTATTATTTCTTGCATCTGTCTCATTTCTCTACCCAATTTTCCCCCACTTCTCTTATCTGCTTCTTAAGGTCCTCTATGGCCTGTAACCAGCTCATATTTTCATTTGGGGCTTTTGGTGCCTCACAGTCCTCCTCCTGTTCCATTCCTTGATCCTCTTTACCCCCAAAATAGGAGTCTAATGTTGAATTTTTCTGTTTATTTTGTTTCCTTTGCCTAGGCATGTTACTACTCAATTACTTGACTTTGGGGCTTGTTGACACAATAGGACTCTGCCACCAGCCAGGGGAGCTTCTGTCCCAAATACTAGGGTTTTCCCAATTGCCGGAGGTATTAGTTGGGTGGCCTCTCTGAAGCCTCCACACGCTCTGGCAAGCTGGTCACACACCCCAAGACCTCCACCCCAGACCACAATCCAGATCCAAGAAGGGTAAAGCAAGAGCGATTACCCCCCCAGACTGATTGCTGGGTCCCTCTACAATTCACAGGCCAGGAGCTGAAGCTGCAATGTGGCAATGTGGTGCAAGCTGCACCAGCTCCTCGGTGGCTTCTCGCCCTCAGGGGAAAGAGGCCACACACTCTCCCAACTAGTCCCAAAGTCCATAGGCCACTGACCTCTCACTTTGTCCTAGGCATTTATGTGTTGATAATTCTGGAAACACCACAGCTGCTGGTGTTCTGGGGTCCCTCCAGCCAACTGCTGGTCCAGCCACCCTGGGGCTAAAACCTCTAACTCACAGGGACCTGGGATCAGTTCCCAGAGCGTTCTGCTGGCCACTTGCTGCCAGGCTGCCGGACTGTCCTCAGCGGGAGGTTAGCCTCTCTGTGTCATTTTGTGGGTTCTGGAGCTCCAGAGGTTGTTCAGAGTCCCCCTTTTACATAATTTTGAAGTGGTATGGGCGAGAGCTCCAAGAAAGTGCTGTTTCTACTCTGCCATCTTGACTCCACCCCACCCTCAACTCTACTCTTGACATAATTAAGGGTCTTCTCTTAATCCCAAGTATGTGCATATGTGTAAATCAACTTATGTGGAAGATTGTTGAGATACTTGTGCACTTCGGAGAAAATTTCCTCGTTTGTTCAATCAAGTCAACAAGCCCTTAATAAATGCCTATCATGTTTTAGGCATTGAGGGGGCACTTATATCCCCAGTGCTAAATGCTGAGGAAAGAAAGAAAGAAGGAAGGAAGGAGGAAAAGAAGGAGGGAAGGAAGGAAGGAGGGAGGAAAGGCAGGAAAGAAGGAAGGAAGGAAGGAAGGAAGGAAGGAAGGAAGGAAGGAAGGAAGGAAGGAAGGGAGGGAGGAAGGAAGGAAGGCAAGAAGAAAGGAAGGAAGGAAGGGAGGGAGGGAGGGAGGGAGGGAGGGAGGGAGGAAAGAATTGCTTCCACTTCAATGGAAACTAACTTTAAAGAGAGTTAACTGTTGCATTTAACAGTCCCTTCATTTCTAGACACCAAGTATGGTAGACAAAAGGTTAATGAGATCAAATGGTTTAACATCTATAAAGTGCTTAGCACTTAGCAGAGAGCTTGGTACTTAGTAGGTGCTTAATGAATTTTTGTTCCTTCCCTTCTCCCTCCAACAACTGATCTTATTCTCAAGCAGGATAGTTGAAGATGGGAAACATGAGATATCTCAAAGCATAAAATAGACTCTTACATTACACAAATATTTTAAAGAAATGAATGAATTAAAAAGTTGATCATAGGCATGAGAAAAAGGATAGGTGGACATTGTGAATTTGTGGAAGTCTTGGATGTTGCATGTTTAAATAGAGGTCTTTTTTGACAGCTGGTGAGCTCGTTGTGGAATACCTCCTAGAACGATAATAGATAAATTAAAATAATACCTCCAGGACATCCAGTTCTGGGAACTGATGTTCTTTTCCCAATATTACACACATTTGTTTGCAGACCTTGCTCTCAAGAGCAACCTCGATCCATTGATGAGAAATCTGTTCTGTCCATCTCCTGAATTCTCTACTTTTGGGTCAATGCCTTAAGTGGTATCCTCTTTCTTTAAATTAAATTTTTTTTAATCAGCAAAAACTCAAACCTATCTCCCTCCCACCCACCAATCCCCACCTGAGAATGAAAGAAAAATGAAATCCCTGTTACAAGCATGTACAGTCAGGCAAAACAGATGTCTGCATTGGTGTTACACACACACACATTCCTCCTGCACACTGAGTCCTTCACCTCTTTATCAGAAGGTGAGTAACATATTTCATCATAAGCCCTCTGGAATTGTGTTTGGTCACTAAGTTAGTTGAGCAAAGTTCCTAAGCCTTTCAAAGCTATCTGTACAATATTGTTTTCTTTTTCTTTTTCTGCACTAATAGTATTTTTTTCTAATTACATGTAAAGATAGTTTTCAACATCCATTTTTGTAAGATTTTGAGTTCCAAATTTTTCTCCTTCCCTCCTTCCCCTCCCCAAGACAGCAAGCAATCTGATACAGGTTATACATGTATCATGTTAAACATATTTCCATATTAGTCATGTTGTGAAAGAAGAATCAAAACTATAGGGAAAAAAAGTGAAAATGGTATGCTGTGCTCTGCATTCAAACTCCATAGTTCTTTCTCTGGATGTGGATAGCATTTTCCATTGTGAGTCTTTTGGAATAGTCTTGGATCATTGTACAATATTGTTTTCATTAGATAAATTGTTCCCCTAGGTCTGCTAGGGGCAGCTAGGTGGCACAGTGGATAAAGAGCCAGCCTTGGAGTCAGTGGAAGACTTGAATTCAAATGTGGTCTAAGATACTTACTAGTTGTGTGACCCTGGGCAAGTTACTTAAACCTGTTTGCCTCAGTTCCTCATCTAAAAAAGGAGGACACACTAGAGAAGCAAACCACTACAGTATCTTTGCCAAGAAAATCCCAAATGGGGTCACAGAAAGTAGGATACAACTGAAACAACTCAACAAAAAAAGTTGTGTTCATATCACTGTATAGTCTTACAGCCCATTTCTATACCATAACCTGCTCAGCCATTCCCAAATTAATAGGCACTCCCTTGTTTCTGATTCTTTGCACCAAAAAGGGCTATAAATAACTTGGTACTTTCATAGAGCTTGTTTTACTTAGGACTAATACTTTCCTTAATCTATTTTCCCTCTAATTTCCCCTTCTCCCCCTTCCCCCTGTTTTTCTCTTTGAATGAAATGTATTTCTGTGAATGTGTTCTTCCCTTTGTTGACCAGTGAGAGTGAGGTCAAGGGTCAGTCACTCTCTCAACCCCTTCTCCCTTAATCATATACATTTCTACTTGTACACCTTGATTATGTGAGATAATTTTCCTTGACCTTCCTCTATTGCACCCCTGCCTCCATCACCCTGTCCACTCCCCTGAATTTCTTTTCCCTTCCTTCCCATTCTCATTTTAAGATCATCAAGACAGATGATCACAGAAACACTCCTAGGCCTTCTGTCTAATTAGACTTTTTCTTTGAATCCTGATGCTAGGGTTCAAAGAAAATATAAGAATCATATCTCCATATTGAAATATAAGCAGTTTATCCTTGTTTAATCCCATATGGTTGTTCATTTGTGTTTACTTTTATGTTTCTCTTGACTCCTCTGTTTGCACTTCAGAGTTTCTAAACAGCTTTGGCCTTTTCATCAGGAATGCTTGAAAGTATCCTACTTCATTAAAGGTATATTGTAGAGTTATTCTTGGTTATAAGCCTATATCTTTTGCCTTCTAAAATATTGTATTCCAAGATTTCCACTTCTTTTTAGTGTTGGAGTCTAAATCAGGTATGATCCTGACTGGCTCCTTGTTGCTTGAATTTTTCCTTCTAGGTGCTTGTAGTCTATGTGTGTGTTTTATACATGCACACATAGAATATGTATACATATACACACAATATGTATACATATATGCATACAAGTATATAGGTAAATATGTATATGTATCTATACAAACATTCACATACAGACTTATATACACATGTAAACACACCTCTATGCATGTGTGTATATATCTATATATGTGTGTATTTATTTATTTTGCCTAGAAGCTCTGGATTTTGGTTTTAACGTTGGAAATTTTCATTTGGAGGTTTTTGATGAGGGAACTGGTGGATTCTTTCTATTTCTACTTTGTTCTCTGATTCTAAGAGATCTGGGCAGATTTCTTGAAATATGGTATGTAGGCTCTTTTTTTTGGTAGACCCAATTATCTTTAAATTATTAAGTTATCTTTCCTCAATCAGTTTTTCAGGAGGTTGTTTTTGTTATGAGACTTTAGATTTCCTTCTATGTTTTCAATCTTTTGGCTTTATTTTGTTATTTTTTTATCTTCATAAAGTTATTAACTTCTATTTGGTTCCTTCTATTTTTTTAGGAATTTAATTTTGGCTAAGATTTTATACGTTTTGTACCAAGCTGTTAATTTCCTTTTTAAGTCTTTCTTAAATAGTTTCATTTCTTTTCCAATTTTTTTCTCTAGTGCTCTCATTACATTTATCAACACATTTTAAAGTCTTTTTTAAAACTTCTGCTTTATCTCTTCTAGAATTTCTAGTTGAATTTGTGACCAGACTATGTTTTTCTTTAAGGCATTGTTTGTGGATGTTTTGGAGTCATTTTCTTCTTTTATGTTTATGTCTTAAGCATCACTATCACCATGATAGCTTTTCATGGTGAGATTTTTTTTTTGGTTTGCTCATTCTTCTAGCCTACTTCATAAATTTGGAATTTATGTTAAGGTCAGGTTTCATGCACTTCTGGAGGAACTATCAGTCTGGTACTGCTGCTGCTTTCTTGGAGGTACTCAGTATTGTATTATTCTGGGTTTTCAGGGACAACTCAGTCTGTTACCTGAAAGTTTTCCACACTCTCAAACTTGTCTGATCCAGGGAAAAATTGCTCTTCCCTGGTCAGAGCTTTGCATGTTCCTGACATGGGTTGGGGTCTAAGCAATACTTCTAGTTGTCCCTGGATCTGTGACCTGGACCTGGGTAACAACAGACAGAGTTGCCAATTGACACCAGTTCCTGTACTCTTTGTGCAAGCCCTTTGTGCTGGATCTAAGATCTCTTCTTGCCCTAAATATGTAGCTTTCCCTTGCACCAAAATGTTCCACACAACTCACTTCTGACCAGACCCTGTCCCCAGGGTGCACAGACTTTTTTGTCTATTCTCACCTGGATTGGAAAAATGACACACTCATTTTTTTTAACTTTATCAAATGCTTTATTAAATTCTAGTTTACATCATTCATTTCCATAAGATTTTGAGTTACAGATTTTCTCCCCAACTTTCCCCTACCCACCACCCAAAAATAGTGGTCCCACAGGATATGCCCTCCTTCAGTCTGCTCTCTCCCATATCTTCCCCTATCCCCCCTCTGATTTTCCAGTGGGGCACAGTGGATCTCTATGCCCCAGTGCCTGTACATCTTATTTCCCAATTACATGTAAAATAGTATTAATAATAGTGTGTGTATGTATATATATTCTAAAACATCAGGGCAATTTTCCTTGAGAATTTCTTGGAGGATGATTTCTATGTTCTTTTTTTGATCATGGCTTTCAGGTAGTCCAATAATTTTTAAATTATCTCTCCTGGATCTATTTTCCAGGTCAGTGGTTTTTCCCATGAGATATTTCACATTGCCTTCTATTTTTTCATTTGTTTGGATCTGTTTAATAGTATCTTGATTTCTCATAAAGTCACTAGCTTCCATTTGCTCCAGTCTAATTCTGAAAGAATGATTCTCTTCAGTGAGCTTTTGAGATTCTTTTTCCATCTGGCAAATTTGGCTTTTTAAGGCATTCTTCTCCTCATTACCTTTTTGAGCCTCTTTCATCTGAGTTAGTCTATTTTTAAGGTGTTATTTTCCTCAGTCAGGCTGTTGACTCTCATTTCATAATTTTCTTGCATCCTTCTCATTTCTCTTCCCAATTTTTCCTCCACTTCTCTTATTTGGTTTTCAAAATCCTTCTTAAGGTCCTCTATGGCCTGCAATTTTTCTTGGAAGCTTTTGGTGCAGGAGTTCTGGCTTTGTTGTCTTCCTCCTGTTCCATGCTTTGATCCTTTTTGTCCCCAAAACAGGAGGGTAAATTTGGGTTGCTCTGTTTGCTTTGCTTCCCTTGTTTGCTCATGTTGCTATTCATTTACTTAACTTTTGAGCTTTTTGCAACAGTAGTACTCTACTACCAGACAGGGGAGCTTTATCCCAAATTGCTGGGGTTTTCACAGCTGCTGGAGCTGTTAGTTGGGTGCCCTCTCTGAGCCTCCACATGCTCTGGCAAGCTGGTCACGCACCCCAGGACCTCCACCCTAGACAGCAATCCAGATCCAAGAAGGTTAAAGGAAGAGCTATTACCCCTCAGACTGGTCACTTGGTCCCCCTACCATCTGCAAGCCAGGAGCTGAAGCTGCCATGTGGTGGTGGCTGCACAGCCTTGGGGCCTCAATGGCTTCTCCCTCCAAGGGGTAAAGGCTGGATCTCATTCCCAAACTACTGGATCCCAAAGTCCATACTGCACTTACTTTCACTTTGTCCTTAGCATCTATGTATGTTTTGATAATTCTGGAAACTGCCACAACTGCTGGTGATCTGAAGTCCCTCTAGCCAGCAGCTGGTTGTGGCCACCCTGAGGCTAAAATCTTGGGTTCTACCAGGGCTGGGCTCAGCTCCCAGAGTACTGTGCTGTCCCCTTCCTGCTGGCCATCTGGACTGTCTTCAGCGGGAAGTTAGCTTCTCTCTGTCATTTTGTGGGTTCTGTAGCTCCAAAGTTTGTCTAGAGTCATTTTTACATGAATTGGAGGAGGTGGAAGCTGGAGCCACAGAAGTCCTGTTTCTACTCTGACATCTTGACCCACACTCATTTTTTTTCTTATCAAAATTTTATCTGGTTCATTTCTTAGATTTGTTTAGAGAAACTGGGGTTGGAAGGGTGTGGGGCTAGACAGGGGGAGGAGATCACTCTTAAGATCCTTATCTGGAAGAAGATACCCCTACTTCTCTCTTATAGTATGCTATTTCTAGCATACTATAAAAATGTTGCATACAATAGTGATGCTTTTAGAACTAAAAATACATGAAAATTAGTTTGCTTTAGGGAATTTTATGGAACAATGAGACAGATAGAGAGACAGACAGAGAGAGACAGAAAGACAGAGAAAGATGTTATTGGATATCTCTAAATTGGTGTTGCTCACTGCTATTCTGTCTTATGTGAACTAGAATGTGAAATTAATTTTATTTAAGGACCATGTTCTGGGTTTCATTTTAAGATAAAAAATGGGAGTAGTTGTGTGTTTTCACATTTATTTTCACAGGCTAGGGGGATATCCCCTCATATGTAGCAAGATATCATAGGAGCATACCTCCCCAGCCTACTACTTTTCCCCCAATAGTTTCATATAGAGAGGCCTGGCCCAGGACTACAGCAATTTTATGGTCCATTTTTATATGAGCCTTCGAGTGTCATGGGCTATTTTCAGCTGCCCTGTTAATAGAATGTAGAAAGAGAAGAAAAATGGATTGAAAGATCCAGGGAAAGAGTTTTAATGGGTGTCTTTACCTAAAACTAAGAGCATATGGTTGTGCTCCTATTGGAGGGAATAGAAAAAATTAGGTCATGGTTATTATCTTCCAACTTTGAAATGGTTAGAATGCCTTTCAACTGAAAACCGGCTTAAATGTTCCCAAAGATAGCATGGATTTGTTAATCAAGCACCAGGTATGTTAACATAAGCTTCTTCTTAGTTTAATTTTATTTATAAAAATTCACTCCCTGATAGATTGTTAATCTAGAGATTGGAAATGTTGAGTTTTAATACAGACAGCTGTAGTAAGGATTATTGTTCTTCATTTGTGTCCAACTCTTCAGGACCCCACTTGGGGTTTTTGTGGCAAAGGCTCTGTAGTAGTTTGCCATTTCCTTCTCCAGTTCATTTTACAGGTGAGGAAACTGAGGCAAACAAGGTTGAGTGACTTGTCCAAGATCACACAGCTAGTGTCTGAAATCAGATCTGAACTCAGGTCTTCCTGGCTCCAGGCCCACCACTCTGTCCACTGTGTCACCTAGTAAGGGTTACTTGAGTGTTAAACCTGACCAGTTGATAAAATTGTTCTTCAAATTACTTTTCATTCTGTTTATTCATAAGTCAAAAGACATCAATATGGAGCAGTCCAAGTAGGGAAATTTCTTCTGCTTTGTAGAAAGAACTCTTATAAATAGAAATTATGGGAAAGCTTATTTAGGATAGTGTATTTTAGATTTTCTAAATTCTATCCATCACAAAAATTCCTTAAGGTACATTACCTTTATAGTGGTAATTAAAATATAATTATTAATGAATACTAATATATTAATTAATCAATTAATTAAAATGCTTCCAACAGGCCTCAACCTTTTGTCATTGATGTGCTCATCAGACGTCCCATTGTCACATGCTTCATCTAGGCATTGAAAATGTGGCATTTGGGAAGATCTGGCAGGATTCTCCAGGGAGGAATAGTTTTGTTTGAAATCCATATCTGAGGGTTAAATCTACAAACTGTAGGCCAGTGAGCTTAACTTAGACTCATGAGGAAATGTTATACTACAAAAGGATGATCACTAATCGTCTAGAACAAAGTTAGTGCGGATGTATGGTTTCATCGATAACAGGAAGTGCCGGTCTACTCTTATTTCTGTTTTTGAAAGGCTTATTAAATTGGGACATGAGGGGGATGCTATAGACAGAGTTTATCTAGATTTTAGCAAATTTTAATGAAGTATGTCGTGTTATTCTTATGGGAAAAATACATGAAAGGAAGGAAAAAATGCAACTAGATATGTTTGGAACATTTTGAATGACTGGCAGAAAGAATAATCATTAATGGTTCCCTGACAGTTTGAAAGAAGAAATCTAACAGAGTGCTCTGGGGAGCCATGCTTGGCCCTGTGCTGGTTAAGATTTTTATCAATGATTTTGATAAAAGGATAGCTGGCCTCCTTATCAAATTTGTAGGTGACAGAAAGCTAGGAGACAAACCTAGCACACTTGATGATAGATTTAGGATTCAAAGATACTTTGACAGGCTAAAGCATTGAGTCAAGTCTAATAAGGAATTAGAATAAAGATCTAACAAAGAAATTTAATTAGCATAAATGGAAATTCTTATACTTGGCAATAAGAAATCATCTTTCCAAATACAAGACTGGGAAGGAATGCTTAGAAAGCAGTTCATCAAAGAACCTATTTGTACAAAAATATTTATAGCAGCTCTTTTAGTGGTAGCAAAAAATTGAAAGTTGAGGGGATACCCATCAATTGAAGAATGACTGAACAAGTTGTGGCATATGATTATGATGGAATATTATTTTGCTATAAGAAATGTTGAGCAGGATGCTCTCAGAATAGCCTGGAAAGACTTAACATGAACTGATGGAAAGAGAAGTGAGCAGAATCAGGAAAACACTGTACACAGTAACAGCAATAATATATGATGAACAACTGTGAATAACTTAGCTGTTATTAGCAACACAATGATACAAAACAATCCCAAAGGACTCATGATGAAAAATGCTATCCATCTCCAGAGAAAGGACTAATGGAGTCTGACTACAGACTAAAGCATACAATTTTTCTCTTCCTTCCTTCCTTCCTTCCTTCCTTCCTTCCTTCCTTCCTTCCTTCCTTTTGAGTTTTTTCCCACAAAATGACTAATATGGAAATCTTTTACACAACTGCATATATATAACTTATATCAGATTGCTTACTGTCTTAGGGATGTTTAAGGGGAGAGAAGAAGGGATAAAATTTGGAACTCAAAACTTTTTTTAAAAAATGTTTTTAAAATGGTTTACATGTAATTAGGAGAAAAAATTTAAAAGCAATTCATCTAAAGACTGGGAGATTGAATTTCATTTCATTATGAGGCAACAATGTGATATGGTCACCAAAAAAGCTAATGTAATTTGTTTTGGGTTTTTTTTTTTTGGAGGGGAAATTGGGGTTAAGTGACTTGCCCAAAGTCACACAGCTAGTTGTGTTAAGTGTCTGAGTCCAGATTTGAACACAGGTTCTCCTGATTCCAGGGCTGGTGCTCTATTCACTGGGCCACCTAGCTGCCCCTACATAATTTTGGGCTGCATTGAAAGAAACATAGTTTCTAGGATTGTAACCAGGTAGTTCAATGCCATGGTGTAGTCATATGAGTGATGTCTGGAGTGCACACTCACTCTACCTTGAACTTGGTGTAGCTTTTTCTAGGGGTGCTCATATGTGAGTTGGGAGTGGGAATACTCTCAGGAGCTATACTGATATTTTCTTAGCCCCCTTTTTGGGTAGTAATCACATCTGGGGTCTTTCCCTAAGCCTTTAGTAGCCTCCCCTCCTTCACATACCTTAAAAATAAAACTCTCACTGCCCTCAAAATTGTGTACACTTCCATCAGTGACATCTCCTGTCCATTTGTTCTATTTCTTCCTATAGCACAGCAGGAATGGGGGTGTCAAGATCCAAATGCAGTGTTTGTTCCTCTATGATTGATAGAATTAATTATTTGTTACAATAATATTGACAGATCTTTACCATTTTAAAATTACTTTTGTCCTCCCAATTTCATTAAATGTACTCTCATTTATCTGGCTTAATTAGATCTTGCCAAGTTTTATGTAAAACCCCCCCACCACTTATTGCACTTTATTTCTCATAATCTTCCATAACCCTATTTTCCAAGATTTTACAAACGAACTCATTTTCTAAAATGGTGTTGCCATTGGCTGCCATATCTTTCTACTTGGCAAGGGGAATAAATATCTGCTAGCTGATGTTCTTTTGACCTCCTTGTTCTTACAACTAATTAAAAATTTCTAGGGAAGCTGGCAAAAATTCTTTAGGAAATTATGATCGTCTCTAGTGATATCTGCTCTTTTACTCATTTTCCACTTTTCCACTTCAATAGCTTCTTTAAGTTGGTGATGTTGGACTACTTCTTTGGGCAGCAATCATTCTTCATCTAGTTGGTTTTTCCTATATAAATGGTGAGGGCAAACTCTTTTGAGTGGTTATAGATCTCTTTGAGAAAGTTTTACAGGGTCTTGGGGCTTGGTGCAACCAACACAGTGAAATTTATAAAGAGGAATATTGGAAAATCTCATCATTCATAGGGAATCTCCCCTCAGCTTGGACTCTGCCTCCTGATTTATGCCTTCCTGGATGTTTCTGTCCAAAGGGTCATTGAACAACATTATCTCTATTGAATCACTTAAGAAATCTTTAAAAACTTTGATGTATGAATCTGAGACACTTTGTTGGAAGAGAGCTTTTGACGAGGTGTTTTGCTTCACTGAATCAAATTCTTTAAAAAAAAAAACTTTAGTCAATCATGTATCAATCATGTAATAGACTTTAGTCAACCATATAATAAAGATATGATCAGCTGTGGAATTACACCCTCAAAGAAGATACCCTCAAGACACGTGTATATATTCCAATACACATTTTTATATGGATGGAGATGTGAGTATCTAGGTTAGTAGTTAGCAATGCTCTCTTAAATACTTAATACTAAAGTAGAAGTTTTTCCATGCTTTTGGTATCTTCCTCTATTTCAGGTACCTTATGAGTGAATTCATGAAAATCCTCATTATATGTGTGTGTGTGTGTGTGTATGTATGTATGTATGTATCTGGGGTGGTCAGCCCAAGTGGGTAATTAATTTAGTCCAGAATTAAACATGAGCAGGAGAGTAGGCTGGATCTCCTTAAGGAAATCATAAAACTCCTTTAATGGTCCCAACCTGCCTTGAAACAAAGACCCATCTTTTTACTATTGATATTTTAACAGTGGTATTATATGTCTGTAAGACATGAAATATAATGATTTTGAAAGAACTGGAAATTAATAGCATAGATGGCAATGGAAGTGTATATAGTGGATATGAGTAGTCTAAGGAATTAATTTCCTAACAAGTAACTAAGTGCCCAATAAGGAACTTGGAAGAATTATAGTGATATCTTCAAGGAAGATTGTGATTGAAAAAGGATGCCTGGGAAGGGCAAGGACAAGGGACAACAGCTTCCTTGTCCTACTGGTATCTTCATAATAACAAGAGAAATCAAGAAAGGTCCCCAACATGACCCCCTGCGACAAATATATAGGGACTATATATGAGAGTTGCATAGGATGGGAAGTGATGATCGTGTTATAATCCGTATCATTGGAAGTAACATCCAAACTGATGAGATCAGAGATGTATTTGGGTATCTACTCATTTTTAGTCTTCTAATTTGTATTTTTTCCCTTTGCTCTAACAAGTTGATGGTCTGACTGTGTATAAACAGCTGATTTGGAAATGACTCCCACTTCAGCAATTAGTCATTTCCTATCTGGTAAGACATAGTCAATTTCATTTTGGGGGCATCTCTTGACCCTCTTCTTGAAGAAATATTTATAATACATATATATATATATGTATGAGGCTTCAAGGTAGTCTTAAAAATTTTTTTACCTCTTTTGTTTCTTAATTCTGAGCCATGTTTTCCAACATTTTTCACCATCTTCTTCTATGCCCATCTTTGTATCTAAGTGATCCTTTTGGTTTCAGATTCCATATGTCATCTGGTTTCTTTTATAGTGAGAATGTTATGAAATTCTATTTTACACCTTCCAAACATACAGCAATATCAGTAGAATGTTGCTATAGTTGGATCTTCATTTCCATGGGAAACAAGGTCATTAAAAGGAGTTTTTTACTTTCCTAAAGGCAATCCAGCCCATTTTTCCATTGGATAATTCTAGTCAGTACTGCTGGTCCTAGATGGATGAGTTCTATAGGTTATCCAGGCATGCCATAATCTGAGTAGAGTACAGATGTGACCAGGCATTCCTTCTCACTTGGTTCTCCTTCTGGGCTAGCCAAGATGATACCATTAACTCTTAATCATTAAACATTAAACAAGAAGTCAAAAGCAAGACAGCTAGGTAGCACAGTGAATAGAATGTTGAACCTTCAGTCAGGAAGCCCTGAGTTCAAATCTAGCCTCTGACCGTTACTAGCTGTGTGACCCTGGGCAAGTCATTTAGCCTATCTCAGACTCAGTTTCCTTATCTGTAAAATACAGGTGATAATAGAACCTTCCTCCCAGAGTTGCTGGGAGGATCAAATGTTAGTAAAACACTTGTCAAACCTCAAGTTGTTATATAAATGCTAATTCTTAAGTATAATCCTAGCATAACAGTCTCTTCAAAGCTGGATCACACTAGTTTACTGATACATGTAGATTTCAGGGTCAGAGTAGGCACAAACTAGCAGGACAGCACCAAGTAGGGAAACCAGTGTGTCCAGGGCAACTCACAACCCTGAACTGTATCTCTTAACATCCTTGATCTGCTTAGAGAATGATCTTCCTTAGGGAGGAGTTCCTTCCTCACTCTTTAAAATTTCTCTGCTCTTCTATAGGACAAAGTTTCTTCTTAGCTGGATGATACTATCAGACTATTTCATAGCTAACAGTTATAAAAAATTTGAGGTCTGCAAAGTGCTTGATATGCTGTAAAATGATATTAAACTTTAAAAACTGCTGAAGCTGCTAAAAGGTCTTTTGGTGAAAGCAGAGAACCTGAGCCCGAGATCTGCAGAACTGCTACTCCTGTGGTTGGTCTCTGAGGTAACAGCTGTTACAGCAAAATGATCTGGAATCAATAGAACTATTCAGAACTCACTAAGGTCTGAGAGGTTTCCGCATCTCAAGTCATAGGTAGATGTAAAAAGCAAGGCAGACAAACCTCTGAGGATTTCCATATTTTGAGCTGTAGGGGATGGTAAGGAACTCACCTTTCCCCATTCTGCTTTTTGCCAAGCTTTTATTCCAGTCCTGATCTTGGCTGGGCAAAGACCAAAGCATCTGCTTTCCTCTCATCATCTGCTTCTCTGTCTCTTCCTCCTAATGGGCTTGCCTTTTGTGTCTCTGCATCCTCTGTCTCCCAGGCTTTGGTCATTGAATCTCAAAGCAGGATTTCTTGTTGTGAAATGACTCACTTCTCTACCTTAGGGTAATACACCAGAATCTACATTTCTGCCCTACCCAGCACTGATTGGCAATATACAATTGTCCCACAGTTACCCAGAAGCTAGGTATCTGCCCAACAGTTTCATGTAAATGAACTGCTAGGAAATGACATCTTTGCCTCTTATGGGTTTGCTTTCTCTTAGGTCCTCTAAGTACTTTTCCTCTGAAAGCCTATTTTCTCTCAGATCCTATCAAACTGTTTTTCTCAAGTATTTCTCCCCAGGAAACTGCTTTTCTCAATGATTCTCACTTTCCCCCACTCCTTTCAATTTATAAAAATGCTCAACTAAGAAAAGAGCAATAGACATTATTTATCTAATTCTCTTCAAGGAGGCTCTGTAATATTCTAGTGATAATATCACAATGTATTCAGCAAACAGAAGCATCTAGAGAAAATCCCCATCCATAACAAATCACTCTCTAACTTGGACTCCCTGCTAGATTCGCAATAGTGAATCCCTATAATGAGTATCCAGCTCTTGTTTCATGCCTCACCTTATATTTATAATCAGAGGGTCATTGAACAGTGTTATTTCTGTTATGTCTTTCCAGGAATCTTGAATGATCTTGATGCATTATTCTGCTGGTTTTGCTATTTCTCAGAGAGATGTGCAATATAGTTTTTAACAAATTAAAAATTAATATCATCCAGAAAGAGGTGCATGATGGGTGTGAGTAGGCTGTAATATATAATCAGGAAGAACTTTGAAGGACAGGAATAAAACATGTCAGCAAGGAAATGGATGATAGAAAGATAAGAAAGGCTGATCAGGTATTGAGGGCAAAGGACAACAGATATATACCCAGACTGCTTCCTTTAATGTCAGGAGAAAGTTAGGAAGGCCTCCAACACTGTCAGTCAATCAATGAACATTTATACAGCATCAGCTACATGCCAGGCACTGTGGTAAGGATACAAAGAAAGAAAAAAAACAACCCCTGCTCTCAAGGAGCCCACAGGAAACTCATGCTCACCGTGTAGTCAGTCTAAGTGAGTAGGCAGATGAAAACAATGCAGGTTGAGATGGAATTACAGTTGGACTTTGAAGGGGATTCCTAAAACAATCCATTTGAGAATGTCAAGATAGAAATGATTCATTTTCATATGTCTATTTGGTGGTCACTGGACAAGGGTCTCAGATATAGAGTACCAACACTTAAATCAATGCCTTTGGACAACTTGTGCTCCTTGTTTGGTTGATTGTTGTCCTAAGTTCTTGAAGAAGACCAAAATATATCAGTAGTCACATTTCAGTGTGTACAACTGTGACTGATCAGATCAAAATGAGCTCGGAATGTTCTACCACGGGTCGGGCACAAATAGTTCATGTGAACATTTGGGGTGGGTTCTCTAAATTTGCTTCTGAATCCCCTTTTATTTCTTTTTTTTCCCACAATTTACAAGTTTCATTATCAGTCATTTGTAGTTGTGAAAAATACAAACGTTACCTAGGCATAGGCTTTGTTCACTAAATTCTATCAACAAAGACTTCTTGATCTTCTACATTTTGGGAATATTAGGATATAGTCCTTTAGCACTCAGAATGAAAATGACGTAGAAAGTTTTACAACATAGTCCAAGATTAACTAGAATATTTGTTCAATCTATTTTCTTTCTTTTCAGGGAAATAATGATTGCCATATTAACACAAGATAACGTGATACAGCTATTTTTCCTTGTATTGGAGGACAACCTTTCAACCGAAAAATCTAGATTTTCATTCATTTTAATTGCAGGAAAAGGACCAGAGTGCCATGTTTTCACAACTAAAAATCAATGATACCTTTGCTGATGTTAGTGTGGTGGCCATTATCAAATTTTTAAAAAATTCAACATTTAAGTATTACCACTTTTAGATTTCATTAGGTAGCAAAGGGTAATGAGTTGGAGGGAGTACCCCCGCCATGAGATCATGGATTCACTAAATTACTAAAGCATTCTTTTCCCAAAACTGTGAGAAAGGGTAAACTGACCTTGTACAGTATCTTGTGGCCTAGTTTGGATTCAGAGTAGTTTGTTTCTTTTCTTTTTCTGTATATTTTTTCTAGTTGAAGTAGACCAGTATTGGAAACAGAGCTTGGAATCTATGAAAAGCATGTGAGCAGGGATCCATCTTTGTAGGCCACCACAATTAAACCACATTGAACCTCAAAGTTATAGTTGGCATTGTGGTTAATGGCTCCAACATATGCTCCTACTTGTAAAGAGTTGTCAAATGTGTTCTGGATAAATGGTTTGGCTTTCTTTGTTGTCTTCCAATCAATCACACACAGCTTACCCTGATATTCAGCTACACGGTCCATTAGACCCCAGGTACTCAAGGGCCTCATGATGAATTGCACTTTCTAGAATTCTTACTCTACTTATGACTGTTAGAACATGCTGGACATTTGCTACATAGCCGGAGCCAATTGTTTTTTCATCTAATTCTTTTCATTGCTTTTGGGATGAAGGCATGGCTTCTGACACTTCCTGGAAGAGTTCCCCTTGCAAAAAGACATCTGAAGTACGTTCTGTGAAACAATCCTCTCCCAGATCCAGAATCATTCACTGTTTCCATTTTTCTACATTTAAAATCTGTTTTGCTGTCATGGTTTGCTGAAGGATTCGAGTAACACTAAGCATTTTACTCTTTTGTAAAGGTGTTTTCAAAGGAATCGAAGAATCAGTGTTTGATCCATTTCTTTTTTTCTGAACTGAGGAGAACTGTATTTTGTATAGGTCCATATAATAAATCATTTTCTTGCAATAACAATTCTGAGAACAAATTTCGGTTGATAACAATAGAACACATCAAATTAGAGTATTTGTTTTGGTCAGCTTCTTGATAAGGATTTTTTTTTCTTCTTCTGGCTACAAAAGTGACATGAAGTAGAGAAACCTACAGAAGGAACTATTTCTGCAAAAACCCTACTTGATCTTCCAAATTTCTTGCATATGCATGATAGTGACTGCATTTTTTTAGGCTCTAAATTTACACAGAAAATAATTTGGTCCAAAGTTCTCCCTCTTCTAACTTCAAATGTCAGTGAGTTTTTTGGGGGGTGTCCTTTTGAGGGCCACTCCTTTTAGCGCCATCACACAAATCCAGAAAGGGGTTGCCCAGGACTAAAGATTACTTTGTATGTTTTTCTTTGTTTTATGGGTCATAAGGATCTTGGAAAATAGATACAGAGTGTGGCCAGGTCATATGTGAAAATCTTGTTTTTAATTTTCTTTTTTATTATTATCTTGATAAACAGTAACAAATGCAATTATCTCCATATTGAACAACAGAAAAGGAATGACCATAAAATCATCAATCTCTATTAAGTATATTTTGGGATTAAAAAATATAACTAATACAACTTGGTAGTCTCAAAGCTGTTCTGCTTTTCTGTAAATTCTTTTGAGTTCCCCTCTTTCTCTTAGTAAAAATGTTTTATTGACACTCTTTTTCTTTCTCTTCTTAGGAATTAGTGTCCTTTATCCTCCCTAAACCACACACACACACACACACACACACACACACACACACACACACAGTAAAAAGCCCTCTCTCGTAACAAATAAACACAATGAAGCAAAAAAAAAAATTGGCAATATTTTTTTCAATTTTCACCTCTATTCCATCACTTTGCTATCAAGAGATAGGGACCATCACACATCATTCTTCTCCTAGAGTCATGGTTGATCATTGCATTGATAGTTCTTAAGTTTTTCCAAGTTCTTTTCCTTTACAATGTTGTATAAATTATTCTCCTAGTTCTGTTCACTTCATGCTGTACCAGCTTATCCAAGTTTTCCCAGATAAATAATCATTTCTTAAGAGGTAAAATGATATTACTTTACATTACAAATGATATTTACTTTACATTAAGATATGTTCATAATATGTTCAACCATTCTTCAGTTAATGGGTACCCACTTTGTTTCTAGGTCTGTGCTACAACAAAAAAGAATGCCACAAGTATTTTTATACAAATATTTTATAGGTCCTTTTCCTCTTTGTTTGACCTCTTTAGTATATACTCCTAATAGTAATAATATTGCTGAGTCAAGAATACACACAGTTTAGTGAATTTGGGAGACATAGCTTGAAGTTGCTTTCCAGAATGACTGCACCAACTCACTTCTCCACCAATAGTACAATAGTGTGTGTCTCTCTCTCCTAATTTGAATTTTCCTTATTTTCAGTAATTTGGAGCATTTAAAAAAATATAGTTGTTAATAACTTGGATTGTTATCTTTTGAGAACTGACTCTTTAAATCTGGTGACTATCTACTGGGGTAGTGATTCTTATTCTCAGAGATTTTAATCAGTTTCCTTTATAGTTTGAGTATCAGATTTTCATCAGAAATTACTGCTGCTATGATATTTTTTCTCAGCTAACTGTTTTTCTTCTAATTTCAACTGTGTCAATTTTTTTGTGCAAAAACTTTTCAATTTTATGTACTCTGTGCCTGCCTACCTATAATCTTATCTATCCCTTGTTCTGTCAAGAATTCTGCCTCTATTCATAGCTGTAAAGTTATTGCCTTCCCTGGTCCTATAATAAGTTTATAACATGAGATCCTCTAGATCAAAAATTCATTTCGAGCTTATTTGTGGTGTATGGTGTGTGATCTTAATCCAAACCTAGTTTTCACCAATCTACTTTCCAGTTTTTTTTAGCAGTATTTTTGGCCATTTTTTGTCTTTGCCATCTAGTTGGTGACCTTGGATTCATCCAACCCTACGTCACTGTTTGTTTCTGCATTTTGTGTGCCAAATCCATTCATTTTTAACTGATATCAAATAGTTTAATGATTAATGCTTTATACTATAGTTGGGGATATGGTACTGGTAGCTCCCTTTACTTCATACTTTTTTGTTTATTCATAGAATTTCTTGACCTTTTGTTATCATTTTGTCTACTTCTATAAAGTAACCCAATTTGTAACTTGATATGGCACTCAATCTGTAAATCAATTTAGGTAGCATTTTCATTTTTAATATATTTTCACAGCCCATTCATGAGCGATCAATATCTCACCAATTATTCCAGTCTGTCTCAGTTTTCACATTTATTTATCAGGCTTTTATTCTTTAACAGATTATCAGTTTGTAAGCATGCTTTGGGAAATATGTATACTTTATTATTCCCATTTAGTAATTACCAGAGATCTATCCTCTCTAAATTTTCTAAAACTCTATTCAAGTCCTTTATGTTTTTTTTCCTTTTTATGTTTTTGTTAAATTAGTCTAGGTCTGCATGTGGAACTTTGAAGTCCCCAGTTATTACAGTTTTGAAGTCTATTTCTTCATCCAATTTGCTTGACTTTTTCTTTAAGTTTTTAAATGCTATGCCTCTTGGTGCATGTTATTATATATTGATATTATTTCATTATCCATAGTGCCTTTAAACATGTAATTTCTCTGTTTATCATTTTTAATCATATCTGTTTTACTGTTGCCTTGTTTGAGAGCATTTTCACTACTCCTCCCTTTTTGAGTTTGACTAAAATCCAATACATTCTGTTTTGACCCTTCCTTTGAAATTTGGGTAGAATTTTATGTTTCAAGTGTTATTCTTGTAAACAATATGTTGTTAGATTCTGCTTTTTATTATTTTATTGTTAACATTGTTTATTATATTTATAATCTTTGTGTTTAAGAAACCCTGTCCTCCTAGTATAATTCTAACTTGGTCATAGTGTATAATCTTTCTAATATATTGTTGTAACATATTTATTACTATTTTATTTGAAATGTTGTATCAATATTCCTTAGGGAGATTGGTTCATAGTGTTTTTTTCTCTGCTTTGTCTCTCCCCAGTTTAGGCATAAAGGATAGTTTCACATTTCATATTTTTAGAAAAAGATCAGAAGGATGTCTTCTTTGCCTTTTATTGTGAGCAGTTTATATAATATTAGATTTAATTGTTCTTTAAATATTTGATAAAATTTACTTGTAGATCCATCTGGTCCTAGAGATTTTTTCCTTTGGGCATTCATTTATGACTTGTTGAATTTCTTTTTCCTGGTATTGTATTATTTAAATAGTCTATTTCTTCTTTTGATATATACTTACATATATATAAATATATAGAATATGTATATTTATATATATAATATAAATATATATATTTGCTTTTTGGAGGGCAATTTAGGGTTAAATGACTTGCCCAAGGTCACACAGCTAGTTTTTGTGTTAAGTGTCTGAGACTGGATTTGAACTCAGGTCCTCCTGACTCCAGGGCCGGTGCTCTATTCATTGTGCCACCTAGCCACCCCTATATTATATATATTTTAAGTAAACAATATTTCCTTTAAATTATCAGTTTTTCTGGCTGGGTGAAGATAATAATGGCGCCTACCTTGTGGGCTTGTTGTGAGGATAGAATGAGATATTTGTAAAGCATTGCTATTATTGTTATTGTTGTTATTATTTAAGTACTTACTATGTGCCAGGTTGTGGTAGGAATAATTTCCTAATTCCCCACCCCCATGCAAATCAGGCTAGTTTTTCCTTAAAAGATATCAGAATTGTCCCTGAGATTTGACCGGCTCAGGAGACCAAAGGTTTGGACTTCTTGGTCAACCAAGGATAAAACAAACACATAAGAAACTCCAGCCTCAACTTGAGTCTTGACTGGCAGACCCTAATGGGACCCTAGGAGGCAGGGAATAGGCTTCAATAGAAAATGGCAAATGGCATGACTATGTGCAAACATTGGATGGTGCTGGTTGGGGTTTTTGGGGGAGGGACCACTTGTTGCTGCTACAGCTCAAGCAATGTTCTGAACCAGCTCAATAAAGTGATTAAAAAAAAAGAAAGAAAATGGCAAATGGGGAACAAGCGTTTATTAATCTCTTCCCAAGTGCCAGAAAGGCAGCTAGGTGGCACAGGGGATAGAACACGGGACTTGGGATCAGAAAAACTCATATTCCTAAGTACAAATCTGGTCTCAGATGCTTACTAGCCTTGTGACCCTGGGCAAGTCACTTAACCCTGTTTGCTTCAGTTTCCTCATCTGTATAGTGAAATGGGGAAAAGAAGAATAGGGCAAACCACTCTAGTATCTTTGCCAAGAAAACCCAATATGGGGTCACAAAGGGCCAGATATGACTGAAAAACAACTGAACAAATAGTCTCAGTTACCCATCTGTAAAATAGGGATAATAACATTACCTACCTCCCAGCATTGTTATGAAGATAAAATGAGATGACATTTGTAAAGCTCTTCACAAACATTAAAAGTCTCCATCTGGGCTAGCTTTAAAAACTGATACCTCATTCCACTTTTTTAGGGTTTTTTTTTTCTCAAGCAACAGGATTGGTTGCAATTTGTTTTTCATCTCTCATCCTGCTGGAAATCACTGAAGTATATCTTGTAAGATGTGGGTCTAAACCCCTTTCTCATCAGATTGCCATCTCCAAATGTCCATTTATTTTTTTAATGGATCCTTTCCCTGATATTTTTTCTCTAGAATGATCACTCACTATATATTTCATATACTCTCAGGTGGATGCCTAATGTATCTTTTCTATTGCATTGATCTGTTTCTTTATTTTTCCCCCTGTACCTGATAGTTTTGGTGATAACATTTTCCTCCCCTCAATTTTCTCATTGTTTTGTTGTTTTCCCCTATGCATTTTGTGATGATTCTGTCTCTTTCTTTGAGGAAGTCTCCTGGTGTTTTGATTGCTATTGATGCATTTTTACAGCTGCTTTTGATGAGATTCCTTGACTTTTTGAATAGTGCTTATGACTGGTTAACATGTGGTCTTTGTCCTCAGCCTGTTTTCGCAGCATTAAGCCCTACATGATTCTTCCAATGACAGTTCTTTGCCACCTTCCTCAAATCAGCTACCTCGCTTGTCTGTTTATGGGACACTAAGACTCCCTGATAAGAAACGGGCCATTATCACTCCAGTGTGGGTGCCATATACAACCATCACTACAAATTACCTTCATAGGCCATCATTGATTGCCCAAGTTAAGCTGGAGATGTGCTGCCCTCTGCTGGTCCTTGATTATGGTGGAATCAGACAACATCCACTGGTGTGGAGCAAGCACCATAAATTCCAGAAAGATTCTGGGATTTATGGTGCTTGCTCCCAGATGACTCCAGAGAAGAGAGTGAAGCTGGTGACTTTGCACAGCCCTCCCTCACTTAAATCTAATTGACTTGCAAGTTATGGCATCACCTACCTCTTTAAAAACAAAGGACAAACAACAGCAATCACGTTACCATACCTGAGAAGTGATGTGGAAAATAAGACTGTTAACAGGCAAGATCCCTAGACTTTGAGTCAGGAGTTAAACCCCACTTCTGACACAAATTGTGTGATCAGGAAGCCCCTGAACTGATGAGTTTCCTCATCAATAAAATAAGGGTAGCAATATTTGTACTCCCTACATCATGGGGTTCTTTTTGAGAAAACCACTTTATAAGTAAACCTTAAGTGCCTATATTAATGTGAGTGGAGCTTTTTTTTTTTTTACTAAATTTGTCACTTTATGTACTGTCTTTTATTATTCTCTAATTGTTTCTGAGTGTAAGCTTTGACTGTGAAGCTAAGCACTCTGGAGGATAAGGGAATCACATAGTATATTTATTCTGTTCAATGTTTACTCACCAAAGGGATAGAGCACAGTAGAAGGCACATTTTTAGAAAATGCCCAATAAACACTTGCTGAGTTGAATGAAAAGTAGATAATCTATCTGTAAAAATAGAATATGTGAAAAAGAACTGACAAATAGAAGTATGTATAGAATGATTTTACACATATACATATTTATGTCTAAAGGTGGTTATCTGTAAGGCAAGGGTGGGAAGGGAAGAAAAAAGAAATTAATATATATTTAAAAGGAATAGCAAGTTGTATTTGCAGTTTCACATGCAATCATTTTTTATTATACTGTGTTATGGAAATGCTTGTTTTATTCCATATATTAAAAATAAAATAAGTTAAAATTAAAATTTAATATAAAAATAAACAAATGAGAAAGAAAATTAAAATGTGTCAATAGCAGTTCAATCTCTGATTTGAGAATCCAAGATCACCTGTTGTTTCTGATGCTGACCTGGCTTAGATGGGCAGGTACAGGAACAAATGAGACTTTAGGAATGCAGGAAAAGGTTTGGGTAGGGGTTGGTGGAGATATAATTTCTTATTTTTAAATAAAGGCAGTGGGGGCGGCTAGGTGGCACAGTGAGTAGAGCACTGGCCCTGGAGTCAGAAGGACCTGAGTTCGGATCTGGCCTCAGACACTTAACACACACAAACAAAAACCTTAACCCCAATTGCCCTCCAAAAAAAAAAAAAAAAAAAAAAAAAAAATTAAATAAAGGGAGTGAGTTGGAACCCAGAGAAGAAAAATATTTGAACTACCCATTTCTGTTCTCCCCTGCCTTCAGGATACCAAAACAATTTCTTGTTTGTTTTTGTTTTTGCACAAGCAAAGCTAAAGCTGTTAGTTTAGAAAAGAAAGAGATAACTTTGAGGGGAAAACTCTTTGTAGTAAGTTTCTCTGATGGAGGACTCCTCTACAGTTTGCAGAAGACACTGAATGTCTAAGTCTAAGAACCCCAATTTTAAAAACGGTCAAAGGATATAAAATACTACATGCATTTTTGGACAGGACCAATGTGGGAATTATTTTGCTGGATGATGCATGTTTGGTATTATCTAATGTTTTGTTTAGTCTGGGCAGCAGTAGGAGGGAGAGATCATAAATGTTTATAAATTAAATCATTTCAACCATTCATTTGTTGTTAGGCATTGCACGTATGTTTTGTCTAGTACATTTTTGGTGCTGAATTAAGGTCTCAGTGTAACTGTTTGCCATACCCACAGCTGCACTGGTCTTATAATAAATAATAATAACTAGTATTTATGTAGTGCTTTAAGATTTGCAAAACACTTCCTACACATTATCCTAATTCATCTTCCCATCAACCCTGGGAAATAACTGATGTTTTTATCCTCGTTTTATAAATATGGAAAGTGAGGCAGAGGTTAAGTAACTTTCCCAGGGTCATACAGTTCAGGGAGGATTCAAGCTTAGTTCTGGACCTAAATCTCTTAGGTATAGGAAGTAGAAGGGTTCTTGGTTGACTGTAGAAGCAGCTTCACCCTGGGTGGATACAGAAGGGTCAGAAAGGCTGAGTCCCTCACTACTCCTGGAGGCAGGTTACCACTAAGTTGCGTTTCCAGCTCCCTCTTGGTCAGCCCAAATGCTTCTGTATCCTCTGTCCCTGGCTAGTGTTCCAGGCCATGTTCAAATGGTCCTCGGTCTCCTTCTATGGCTTCTTCTGCAGCTGCCTGTGATGCCTTCTTCCCACATTCGGTGGCTGTACCAGCATCATCAAGCTTATACTCCAAAGCATCTAGGAACTCTGGGTAGTCTGCACCAGGTTGAATATAAAGGCCCTGTGAATCCAGGAATTCTTGGAAACTTGACCTAAATAGCAGGCAAGTCATCCCCCATGTCCAGAGTTTCCACAGCAATGTCTCTGTATTTAGCAGGTTACATTTGCCAGACTACACCTGAATCTTTGTATGCACCTTGCACTAAGGGGCCAGGTTACTGTTGCTGTGGAAACCACAGGTCTGCATTCTCTGATTATGAGAGCATGCGAATTTTCTCTTTTTTTTTGATGCATTAAAACCATTTATTAACATTTATTTTTGGAGACTCCTGGTGAAGATGGGTGTTTGTAAAAGGTCACAGAAAAGACCAGTCTCCCATATGTAATTCAGCACATAAGTCTAAAGAGACATGAGACAAAGTAACACTCAATAGTGCTGAAGAAAAGCAACAGTGATCCTCTGTGTCTCATCCTGACCTACACAAGACAGCAGCCTCAGGGGTAGCTAGGTGGTGCAGTGAGTAGAGCACCGGCCCTGGAGTCAGGAGGACCTGAGTTCAAATCTGGCCTCATACACTTAACACTTACTAGCTGTGTGACCTTGGGCAAGTCATTTAACCTCAATTGTCCAGCCTTTCCCCCTCCAAAAAGCCAAAAACAAAGACAACCACCTCAAGTCTTCCTGTGCTTGGGTTGCAAAAGGGCAGGCAGAAACCAGTAAGAGCCTGAAGAGATCTGAAGTCTGAGCAGGCATGAGCTGGGGAGGCTGAAAAGCAGCATAATCTCAGGCTCCCAAACTCACAGAATTTAAAATATAAGAGTTCAAATCCGGCCTCAGACACTTAACACAAAAAAAACTAGCCATGTGACCTTGGGCAAGTCACTTAATCCCAATTGCCCTCCAAAAAAAAAAAAAAGCAAAAAAATGAGGAGGGAATCAGTCATCCATCTTTGGTGTTCACCTCTCACCTAATTCCAGTTTTTACCAAAAGAGACTGAGGCAGAGCTCTGAGCTAATGGCATTTTGTTAAAGAGTCCACGGTCCCCTCTAATCAAGTGGACTTCCAATCTTCCTCATGATTTGAGATGCTCCCTTCTTCTACTATCTTGTTTTTAATAGGGTTTGATACCCAAATATACGAAAGATGCATGGAGAAATACAGAATCTCATTGGTTGATAGACCTTGCTCTTGAGGGTCAAAATGACATATTAGCAGGGGAAATCACAGGTTAGGTGAAGCACAGGGCATTCCCACTAAGCGGTCATAATATGGTCACCTGATCATATTGGACAAAGGAGAGCAATCTGGGGATACAACAATAAATTGGGAGACTTTCCAAAGCATCAAGGCATCCCATCCGTTCTGGGTTTGGACATAAAATTTGAGTAAAACAGGATAGAGCTATCCTTGTCAACATTCTCGTAGTTGTGCAAGTTAGTTTTATGACTGGTAAACAAGTAGTGAACATTACATTAAATTTGAATGTTTCTTCTAAATGCTAGGAACTGGTAGGAGTATCTTCCATATGCTTCTGTTTTCGGATGGCTCCATGCTAACTTATCAAGCCTGAATCCCTGAAGAGCTTTTAAAATGAGGTCCATGCTCATATACATGAATTTGGCAGCACTAGTCACAGAGGTGTAACCAGGTGAATGAATAATTATAATAATAACTGGCACTTGTGTGGGACTCTAAGGTTGCAAAGCCTTTTACCTATGTTACCTCATTTGAGCCTCTCAACAGCCCTATGAAGTATGTGGTAGAGGTTTTATAAACCCCATTCATTTTACAGATGAAGAAATGGAGTGATAGACCCACTCATAGTCACAGTAAAAGTCAAATGAGGGATTTGAACTCAGGTTTTATTGACTCCAAGTCCAGCCTTCTTTCCACACTGCATCTGGAGAATGACAGTTGCCCAGACCTAACAGGCACCTCGAGTTGAGTGGCAGAAGAGGACTGGGCAGGACTGCCTTTGAGAAATTGTTAAGTGTTTTTAATGACCCTTTATTTCTCCTCTGTCATGAAGGCTCAGTCAGAAATTGAGTGATGTAAAAGATGTTGAAAGACAGAGAAAAAGAGACAGAGAAAAACAGAAACACAGAGATGGAGAAAAAGACAGAGAAGCCCTCAATTCTCTGATAATGAGGACATGTGAACCCTATTCTATCTCATTGTCCCTGTGTTCCATTGGTAGCCCACATAAAATCAAGGGAACTAGTGGAAGATCTCCAGTATGTTCAATGGATAATCTACAGGAGAATATAGACCAACTTTGGGAAGGTATGGATGGGTTATAGTCTCCATTGTTGTTGGGAATAGACCATCAATGAGATCATCAATCCACCCAAGTATTTGAAATATATATTAGACTAAATGACTTCTCAAATCTAGCTCTTTCTATTATTCTAAGAGCTTCGTAATTATTAAATGTTAATAAATATAAATTATTATAATCACCCTGGAATAAAATTTGTTGAGACCAGATGACTTGAATCTATTTTAATTTGCTGTTTGTTTCTCATCTTTGACTCTAATTCCATATTTGTTCTAAATTATCCAATCTAAAAATAATCCTCCTTGATAGAAACAAAATGGAAATTGACTAACCCTCTTTTTATCTTTCATTTGGAATTTTAATATTTGTGTCTTTCAAAGAATCCTGTTTATTCTTGATTTCAAAAAAGAAAAAGTTCCCTGACAATGTGAGTTAATCATAAGAGCAATGGACTGTCTCAAATGTTAGTAAGTTCCCTCTTCCATTGGAGGTCCTCAAGTAGAGATTAGTTGACTCACATTTTGGCCAATGTACTAATGTATATTCCTTTCCAGGCATACACTGGATGAGATGGTCATTACTCACTGTGCCACCCAGCCGCCCCTACAACTGGCATTCTTTAACCTTACTGTTCCACCAATAATTATTCTTCTTGGTTTTTGCTTTTCAAATCCTTATATATTTTCCTTTATTTAAGGAAACCAGGTCAAGTGAACCCAAGAAGCATTTACTAAGCCCCTATGGGCCTAGCACTGGGCTAGGACCAGGAATATAAACAAAGGCAAAAATGGTTCCGGCACTCAAGGCCTTAGCTCCCAATCTAAAGGAAATATGCAAACAAACAAGATACAGGCAAGATAAATTGGAGATGCTCTCTTACAGTAGGCATTAGCCTTGAGGGAGATTGGGAAAGGCTTCTCATAGAAGGTGAGATTTGTGGATGGGACATGAAGGAAGCCAGGGAAGCCAGAAGATGGAAATGAGGAGGGAGAGCACCGCCGACAAGACGGGGATAGTCAGATATTGGTGGTGCATTTTTTATTTCAACTTAATGGTTTTAAAGTCATTAAGCTAGGTATCTTGCTCTCATTGAACAGTATCTTTTGGCAGTGTCTCCTAGAGCCTAGTAACCAGGAGTATAGCATCATGAAGGCTCAGTGTTCACTCTGGCACCTGTAGCTGGATAGGACTATTGTACTAGTATTGCAGTCAATGGTTTGGGGCCACAGGAATTTTAAATTGAGTCCATTCCTGAGCCAGGAACACCCTTTGCAAAATGCCCTGGTGTAGCACCAATGAATGTCTGGCCATGTAAAATAATTGAATATGATAAAAGTTCAGAAGAAATCAAATGAAGTTTCTACAGTCTTGAAGTGTGGTTAGATGCTGCCAGGGTTGGAATGAACAAATAATCCTTGTACCTGATTTATTTCCCTGGAATGTTGTGAATACCAGTGGAATTTAAGAGTCTGCAAATCACTACTGACTCTTTGAAAAAAAAAAAAGCATTGGCTATACATTGTGCTGGATCTTCCTGGGTAAGGAAGTCCCTCGCTGTGATTTTTTCCCTAGACCTAGGGAGAAATAACGCTACTCCTCTGGGAAAAATTATCTATTATTTGGTGCATTTTGGTATAGTAACTCACTAAATATAATACGTGTATGTCTATGTATATGTATTATATGTGTGTATACTATACATATATGTATGTATGTATGTATATTGTGTATACACACACTCAACTATATGGACCCAACAATGTGTGTTTCAGACACATTGAGAGACATCTCAGTTCTTTTATGGCACCAAATTTAGTAAATTAGTATACCAGTACACCAGATAATAGTTAATTTGTGTGTTTCTCTATACATTTATATATATGTATATATATATATGTGTGTGTGTGTGTGTGTGTGTGTGTATACACACACACACACACACACACACATATTCTGGAAGGGACTTACCTACTAGGATTTAATTTAACAGCAGTATTGCATTGGTTGTAGCACATTCAGTATTAGAACTGTTTCAGAGGGTCGATGTTTCATGTGACTTCTTAAATTCATTATTCTGTAACTAGGGAAGAGAGTGGAAGAAAGGAGGAAAGGGGAGAACATGGGTTCAGTGTACAAGAGAAAGACAGAAGAGTATGGTAGAAGAGACAAGGAGGGCAACGATTTTTGCCCTAAAAATGATGGAGATTGTGAAAATGATGAAAAAATGAGTGGATGAACATAAAGGGACACTCCTCATGGGAAAACTGGTTAGAAGAGGCTAATGAAGGTCTAGAATCTTGGCAGGAAAGAATTATGGGTGGTAGGAAGAGATGTGGGTGATGAAAAAAACAAATTCAATATATGCTGAGTGAGACTTATTTTTTCTTTTCCCTATAATTATTTTGCCAATTGAATGGCTATGCATGCTAAGGGGTCAAGATAATACTGGAGAAAACCCATTTTTTTCTCAGAAAATGCAGTATTCTCTTGAGCAACATAATCTTGAAAAAAAAACCCACCAACTTCTAAATGCATCTAGGTAGTTACTAAGCACTCTAAAAGGTCAGTCTGATTGGGGTAGGAATGTACCCCTTCAAGAGAATACAATCAATCTAAACAAAACCATGGGGTTGGAATTTCCCAGAAGGGCACCTAGAACATCTTTTCCCTCTGGGGGGAAAACAGACTTATAAAAGGAAGTGTTGTAGATATGATAGTATTTTCTGGAATGTTCCTGATAGTGCTTACTGTCAGAGAGCATGTAAATATTTTAGGAAAAGAAAAATATATTATTAATGCCTATGTTCTCAGAAGGACTATTGCATAAAGATTATCAGACTTAGAAACCATGGACTTGGAAAATGATCTACCCAAATTCAAAGAAAGAAAAAGAAAGAAAGAAAAGAAGAAAGGAAGGAAGAAAGAAAGGAAGGAAGGAAAGAAGGAAGGAAGGAAGGAAGGAAGGAAGGAAGGAAGGAAAAGAAAGGAGAGAAAGAGAAAAGAGAGAGGAAAAAAGAGAAAAGTAACTGAATAAACATAAAGAAATATATAAAGGAAGAAATAGAAGTTAAATAAGTAAAATTAAATATTTATAAAGGAGTAAAAATGAATAGGTTGATAAATAAAAATCAGTAAGCATAGAAATAGATAAGGAAATAGATAAATAAATGTATATATGCATAAACAAATTAATATAAATATACATTTTAATAAACATAAATATATGCCTAAAGAAATATGAATAAATATGTGAATATAATTGATGAAGAAATAAATGTTCATAAATGAATTGAGATTTATAAATATATGCATAAATAAATATACTTATAAATAAATAGCACTCAGTCCATAGCAAAAGGGAGAGTTGTGCCAGTTTCAAAGGAGTGTGTAGGGAACTTACATAGGATAGGTAACCAGTCCTAAATTCATCTGTTCTGCTCCCCTCCCTTTCAAATGAAGAAATGTATGTATCAGGGAGTTCAATCCTAATAACTTTCAGAAGGTCAACATTGAGGAAAGAGAGCACTACACTGAACAGCCAAAGCAAGGCCATGTCCACAGGTAGTAAAGAATCTTTCAAAACTTGCTTCAAGTCATTTCCCTCCCTAGAAAAACTGAACGTTGTCTAACTGATGTGGCACTTCAAGTTTTTATCAGCTTTGTCTTACAAAATTTTTGTTTTGAAGAATTCCCCACAAACATCAAACCTAAAAGGTTCCGTAAATGAGGGAGAAATTAAGCCAGAGAGAAACACTGCACCACCACTACCTTTGATATCAGTCAGATTATCAGAAGGGCCGAGCAGCCATTTCTGGCTGTTCAGAATTTGGAATTAAAACAGGCTTGGCAGAATATTTCAAGAACTAGCAAACTTTTGTGGCTGGTTGGTTATACCTGATCTTTTTAAAATCCATTTAAAAGCATTTGAGGGTAGCTGCTCTGGACTAATCAGTATCTATGGTCTTCTTTTAGGCATTGGGGTTCAAAATTTTCTCTGCTTAACCAAAATGGAAAAGCCTCAAGGATTTCTGAACACAAAGGTATTAGAGAGTGAACATGGCAGGAAGGCCAACCAAGAGATGCTTGGATAAGAAAGAATAGGAAATTGTTAGCCATTTCAACTCAATCTACAATTGGGTTAAAAGAACAAAGATCATGAGATTGGTGGAGGAACATTTATGTTAGAGGGTAAGTAACGTTCCTAGAGTAATGTCCTCTTCCTCGACAAGCTAATGTATTCCCCTGGGTCAGATGGAATTATAAATGAATTCTAGCAAATACTTAAATATTCATGCTATGGAAATTATTTTCAAAGGTAGATAAATTCTTTTTATGAGGCAAATATGGTCTTGAAGCCCAAACCAGCGAGAGACAAAGCAGAACAAGGGAGCTATAGACAATATCTCTGATGAATAATGATGTAAACATTTTAAGTAAAATCCCAAGGAAATATATCCACACAAAATCTTGTAAAAATGGATGCTAAAAATGTTCTTGATATGCCATTAGAAAAAAATGAAATACTATTTAAAACAGTTGACTGATTTGGATAAATCATGGCAACCTGAAGATGTCCCTTAAACCGAATCTAAATGACAGAATTTCATCATGAAAGTTTACAACACCTCCATCTTGTTCTTCCCTTTGTCATTTAATTCACTTAGGGCATTTTGTATATGATGTAATCCCATCAGATAAATGAGAATTTATTCATTTTGGGTTTTGGTTTGGACATGTAATTTCATTGGCATAGGAAATTCTCAGTAATTCCCTCAACTAATACTGATCTATAATGATTCTGCAACTTGTAGTCTCAGAAAAGGCAGAAGTATGGTAATACATTAAGTGGGTCAATCTGTCTCGCTGTCCACTACACTACATTGCCCCTCACATCCATGGCTCATATGGCAAAAAGAATACTAGATTTGGAGCCAGAGAAGCCACTTGTTTATTTGTGTGACTTGTATTATACCCCTTACTTACAAATAATCTTCCTACTATCCTTTGATCTTAACTCCTTTAACCCAGCAGTGGACTGAGTGAGAATAACTGGCATTTTCCTTCTTTCTCAACAACTTCAGAATCACATGGCTGGCCTGTCATCAACTTGGTTTCCTCACCCATCAATTGAGGAGATTTGAGCAGATGATGTGTAAGGTCCAATATAA
The DNA here is from genome assembly GCA_011680675.1 of Gymnobelideus leadbeateri. Taxonomy (NCBI): domain Eukaryota; kingdom Metazoa; phylum Chordata; class Mammalia; order Diprotodontia; family Petauridae; genus Gymnobelideus; species Gymnobelideus leadbeateri. The sequence goes on along the minus strand of WOXC01009581.1, from coordinate 187,826 downwards.
TCCTCCAGTGCTTCAGTATCTGATGGCTGAGTTTTCACCTTATCCTGCCTGGAACCAGGCCTCCACATCACTTCCAGACGTCTCCAACTCAAAGTTGTGAGGACACTGCCACCCCTCCCAGCTCCCCTTAAGTCTTGCCTTCCCCTATTAGAAAAAGAAAACTGCTTGTGGGCAAGGACAGTCTTGCTTGCACTTAGCATAGTGCTTCAATCCTCACCATCCATCCACCTCCTTCATTCCTATTCAACTGCCACTGAATGGAGCTGGAGGAAATCCTGCGACCGTGCTGGCTGAGTCCACAGCAAATTTATGTAATCTCATCTCCCGGGGTCCCTCACTGAGGAATGGCAGACTTTCTATTACTCCAAAATTAGCGAATCATTCATGACTGTTCCATGTTGGCCAAGAACAAATAGTTGTTTTGTAGGATATCTGATTCTCAGTGTTAAAATAGACTGTGTGGTTTCCACAGTCAGCTCAGGTACTGCTCCAAAAATTACTTGTTCTACTTTATAAGCATATATTTATCTCCCCAAGAGTAAGCCTTGATGAAAATATCATTATTAACAATATGTACTAGGTGGGACACTGGATAGAATACTGAACCTGAAATCAAGAAGAATCTGGCCCTAGAAACTCACTAGCTATGGGACCCTGGGGCAAATAATCACTTACCCTCTGTCTGTCTCGACTGTCTTATCTATAAAATGGGGATAATCAAAACACATACCTTCCAGGGCTTAAATATTACATGAGATAATATTTGTACAGTGCTTTGCAGACTTTAAGCCCTCTATAAATGCTAACTATTATTATTAACAGCTCTCTGGGTACCATCTAGCAGCAAATTTATAGTAATTGCCCTGAGGTAAGTATTATCGATGGACCCAATTCTTTTTACTTTATATTCCAAGTACACAATCATGACATTTGCCAAAAAAGGATAACTTTGTCTTCTCTTTACTGATGTCATTCTCTAGAATATAGATAGAGTATAAACAGGAGTTAGCACCTGTTCTAACAGCTTCATGATCTCTAGACCTGGGCCTGAGTGGCATACAACAGACTACACTGGTATAGACTAATGCCACTATTTAATATTTTGAGGCCTCAAAGTGACTCTAAAATCTTTTCATTCCCCCTAGAGCAAGGGATCTCAAAGTATGCTTTGAATACCCCAGGGGATCCCCAGACCTTTTTAGTGGGTCCATGGGGTTAAAACCAATTTTACAATAATACTAAGATATTATTTGCCTATTAGAATATTTTTCTCTTTTCCATAACTGTGTCACTTAAAACAATGTTTTGCAACTAGTTTAAACATAGAAGCAGATTAGAATCCAACTGTCTGAAGCCAGACATTAAAGAGATTTGCAAAAATATGTAAAAATATGCCACTCTATTTTACTTTTGGAAAATATAGTTATTTTCATAAAATATATTATTTATGTCTACATGTAATGAATTTGTTTATTTTTAAATGGATCAATAAGTATTTTCATTTAAATTAATTAAATTATTAATGATTTGATTACAATTATAAATTATTTTATCATTTTGATTAATAAATATTTTGTTTTCATCTCTATCACATAAGCATCAATAGACATAATGCATATTAACAAAAATTCTTTGGGATCTTCAATAATTGAGGATCACTGTCCTAATGATATACGTAAAGATTAAAGAAAGGCTTTCTTCAAAGATTGGCCTTTCAATAATTTTTAAGAGTAAAGGAGTTCTGGGGCAACTGGGTGGCATAGTGGAAGAGGAGCAGTCCTGAAGTCAGGAGGACATGAGTTCAAATCCAGTTTTAGACACTTACCAGTTGTGTGACCCTGAGCAAACTGCTTAACCCCAATTATCTAAAAAAAAAAAAAAAAAAGAGTGGAGTCTTGAAATCAAAACATTTGAAAATCACTTCCATTTAACCCACAAAGATATGTGTAGAAATTAAAGAAAGAATTATTACAAAGATAACATTACTGGCCCTTGAATAACCTGAACTGGCCAGTGGATCTTTTCTGGAATCTTTCATGGCTATTTTGAGCTGAACCAAGATGTTTCCAAAGCACAGTGGGATCCCAGGAGATCCCTACTTACCCACGCTAGCAGCCATTGTAGCTTGAAGCTTCTTGCCCTCCAGGTCACACTCTAGAGCTTGGCCAATTTGTCTTGAGGCCCCAGAGAAGCCCGTCTCTGAAAGTGCATGCTTTTTCAGGCGCTGCTGGTTATGAGAAGCATCTTAAGTCTTCCAGCAAGTTATTCATGGGCTCATGATTGCTATAACCACCACCAACAAGAAAATGTTGTTTAATCATGGGACCCCCAGAGGATGCCATTCAGACGTGGTGTTATTTCATGGAGTTAGGTGTTTTTCACTGGATGATGCCATGTAGGAGCAGAATTTGGGCATCTAGAAAACACTACTGATAAACTGCTTTCCATTTCAAATAGAAAAGAGATTAGGGCATGTGTGTGTGTGTGTGTGTCTGTGTGTGTGTGACAGAGACAGACAGAGAGAGACAAAGAGAGACAGAGAGAGAGACAGAGGGAGACAGAGAGAGAGAAACAGAAAGAAAAAGAGGAAGGGAAAGAGAAACAGAGAGAGGGAAAGAGAGAGAGGGAGAGAGGGAGAAGGAGAGGGAGACACAGAGAAAGGGAGGAGGGGGAGGGAGGGAGACAGATGGGGACAGAGAGAGGGCGGGGGAGAGAGAGACACAAAAAGACAAAGAGAAAGAGAGCTTGCTTGTTCTTTTCCCTTCCCATTCAATGACTGTAGCCTTTTATAAATCCTTGCTTCTGAAACCACTTAGATTTCTATTCATTTCCTTTGTGGCTTTTTTTTTTCCTGCGGAGGAGGGAGAAGTGAGATCTTTATTGTAATACCCAGAATGCTTGATATGTAATTCCTTAAGCATAGTCTAGTACGACTGACTTGGAGTTCTATCCCCACCACTGCTTTGTGGTCTGGTATATCCATCTTTACTCCCTTCTGAGGGGATTGCTCAGAACAGTTTCCTGAGAGATGCTCCAGTTTCCAAACTTGTAATTTCTTCCTTCTGTTGCCAGAGTGGTATTCACTTGTTTCTGTTACAATCAGTACTGTGAGAACTCTCAAGTATTAATAACAGTACCAGAAATGGAAAGCCAGCCATAAGGACAAAACTTGGGTACCTGAGTTTTCCCTAAAGATCCTGAAAGATAACAAAAATACAGCTGGTGATCCTGCCTATCTGCCTCGGAAAGACAAAAGCCCTGATAGGAGCCTCACCCTCCATCTTTTCAGAGAAGACAATGAAATTACTGATTCCCTGCTTTGGGTACCATGCCCATAACTTCCAGTAGGAGAAAGCTTTCTGTGTGTGAAGGTATAAGAAATGGACCTTCTCTGCTTTGTGGCTAAAAGAAGAGTCTGTAGCATATAGCTCTAGGAACACGATTGTTATTTCAACAGTCAGGGCTGGTTCTCTAACCACTTTGCTACCTAGCTGCCCCATTTTACAAGAGAAACTGAGGCAAACAGAGTTTATTAAGTGACTTGCCCAGGGCCGCACAGCTAGTAAATGTCTGAGATTAGACTTGAACTAAGATCTTTCTGACTTTTTCTGGGCCCAGATCTCTATCCACTGTGCCTGCCACAGAGAGTAAATATGGTTGAACCTCACCCCACCAAAAAAACACCAAAAAATGAATTGTATTTGTTGGGAGGGGATTATCCCTCAGTAATCTGTCTCTCTTCCCTTTGTTTCAGTGGAGCAGGCATGGATGGGAAGAAATGCAGCGTGTGGATGTTTCTACCCCTTGTTTTTACCCTCTTTACTTCTGCCGGACTATGGATAGTGTAAGTGGCTTACCATTCATTCAGGTATCTGGGGATCCAGGTGCCTGGATAAACATGACAAATGAACCTGGAAGGATTCTTTGTCCCATCCCTGCACGCTACCCTGTATTTCATGACTTCAGTAAAGTTGCTAGAAATCTTAGCAATCCCTTCACTTCACAGCTGAGGAAACTTAAGCCCAAGGAATTATAAAATGCTTTGCAAGATATACTCCCTTTTCCTTGCTAGACTCCTATATAGGGGGGAAGAGGGAGAAGGGAAAGAGAAATCATACATGGTATTTGTTGATAAATACTGATCGTTTATTTAATTTTGCTAGTAAACATAAAACATTTTATGACCTGATAACATTTAAAAATTTTACTTGCAGCAAAATGACTAATATGGAAATGTTTTATTTGATTTCACATGTATAACCTATGTCAGATTGCTTACCGTCTCAGGGAGGGAGGAGGGTAGAAAGGGAAGGAGAGAATTTGGAACTCAAAACTTACCAAAAAAGTTAAATAAATAAATGAATGAATGGACGGATTTACTTGCAGCTTTCACTCCTCTGGCCTTGGTAGGACAAGGATTTTTCCCATTGTCTTATTCATAGCTAGTCATTTATGCAGAGGTTAAATGTTAAATCCAAATCTTCAAGAGCCACCATGATAGAAATAGAGCAAACTTGTTCTTCTTACAGATGAGGAAACTGAGGCCCAGAGAAATGAACATCACACAAGCACTAACATTTGAATCCAGGGCTTGTGACTCCAAAGTCAGTGCTTTCTCCACACAGTAAATAGTGTAATGAAATCACACATACACACAGATATGTATTACATAAGTAAATACATTTTCAATAACTTATCGTTCAATAAGCCAATCTCATATGAGAATTTCTTGATTAACTTTTGTCAAAAGTGAATTCTTGGGAGAATGTAACTGATTCCATTTAGTTCTGTATTCACCATTTTGATGTATATGAACCATGAACACAATGACGAGACCAAAGGCAACAACTAATTGTCTTCAGAGTCTTTAGTTGCTCCCCTAATTGGTACAAAAAGATTTAATTGCCTTAACAAAAGGGTGGATTTCAGACTCTGGAATGCTCCCTTCCTTTATCCCGTCTGACAGATAGCTCCCTTTGATTGAGTGAAAGCAGACATACTAACAAAGACATATCCCCTGTCTCTCACCTATAGCTAATGATAGACATTCTCCTTAACAAGCATACTTTATTTCTTTTTATAACTAGCTGCTGTATAATGAGCATTTTTTTTCTTTCTTTGTTTCATGTAATAATATATAATAGTAATATATAATAGTACATACTATATATTATATATAATAGTAGTATATGACATAATATAAAATAGTAGTATAAAATATAATGTATATGTGCATATGTGAGATATATAAATATATAAAATAGTAGTAATATAAAAACTACTAGCGGATTTGTGAAGGTTATACATTCTCTTCACCTGCTGATGGGGTAGGTCATATGCATTCTGGGTATAATCAAATCTATATTTCTGATTCATTATGGTTTATTTGCATTAGCTAGTCTAACAATGTCTAAATTGATGCAATAATCAAAAATATAAATTACCTGAGGATGAGCTCTCTATTTGAAATAAATTAATAAACACTGCTTTAAGTCACTAGGGAGAGAAATGCAAATCAAAACAACTTGGGTTCAGGGGTGGCTAGGTGGTGCAGTGAGTAGAGTGTCAGCCCTGGAGTCAGAAGGACCTGAGTTCGGATCCGGCCTCAGACACTTAACACACACAAACAAAAACCTAGCCGTGTGACCTTGGGCAAGTTATTTAACCCCAATTGCCCTCCAAAAAGCCAAAAAAAAAAAAAACAACTTGGGTTCAGCTCATATCCATCAATTGGCAAAGATAACAAGAGATAGGAATAGTCATGTTGGAAGGGTTGTAGAAAAACAAGGGTACTAATGTTTTGTTGGTGGAGCTGTAAATTTGAAAAAAAACATTCTAAAAGGCAATTTGGAATTGGGCTAAGAAAGTTACTCAAAGTGCATTTCCTGTGACCCAGAGATCTTCCTGTCAGGCATATAACCCAAAAAGGTCAATGTTCAAAAGAAAGAAACAACAACAACAACAACAAAAAGGAAGGCATACATAGTAAACACCAAATGGTATGTAGCATACTGGTATATTGGAACATCCAAGATTTAGAACAATGTTGTTTTTTTTGTAATAGCAAAAAACTTGAAATAAGTAGATACCCCTTGATTGGGGAATGGCCAGGGGAATGGATAGGTCAGGGGTATACATTGAGGACTAAGATGGTATTAGTGGAGCTTCTGAGTTTCCTCAGGCTAAATGAAATCTAATGATAGCTGTTGAGAGATTAGTTAATTGCGTAAATAATTTCATTCATTTTTCTACCATAAACAAAGAGATATTATTCTCATTTTCTCATTCCTCTCTCTCTCTCTCTCTCTCTCTCTCTCTCTCTCTCTCTCATTCTAGATACTTCATAGCTGTGGAAGATAACAAAATTTTCTCTTTAAACGCACCTGAAAGGTAAAGTTTAGTTCCTTAAGCTGAGCAAAAATTTCATCAGTGGGTGAAGCTTACCTGTGAACTAAAAAGCCAGATCTTTCATCTGGGTTTTCATGTTTTATTTTCTCTAGGAAACCTGGTCAGAAACATGCACCCTATATAAGGTAATTGGATATTTCAGGTTCTGGGTCTTTGTGGAAGGGGGTGGGCAATGTGCCTATAGGGAAGGAAACTGTTAGCCCAGCTCTAATGAGACTTTTTTTTAAAGTATTGCAGGTGATGAACCTCCGGCAAGTTGTGTGTTCAGTCAAGTGATGAACATGGCAGCATTTCTTGGTAAGAACAAAACGATTCATTTACTTATGGGAATGTATATTCTTTTAAAACAGTCTTCTTTTAACTTATATTTTCCCACAATTACATGTAAAAACAATTTTAACATTTTTTTAAATTTAAAAGATTCTTCTTAGCACAAGTCAAGTGCATTTCATGTTGTTCTTTCAATATCCTGATGGCCTTTTGTTTTTGTTCTACACAAAAATGCAATTTAACGTGAATGCAATTATATGACAAAGGTGTCATTTTTATTCTTCTTACTTTGTAAGATGTAAAGATGAAAAATGTTCCAGTGTTCACCTGAATGTAGCAAATGAATTCAGGGGAAAAAAATTGGTTTGTGCAGATACTCTTAGTTTTATGTCTAAAACTCCACAGTAGCCTCAGGGTGGCATCCTCTGGTATTGTCCTAGGCAAAGCTGTGAAGTAGCCAAAATAATCTTTCTTGTTCAGAGCCTCTCATCTAATACCATTTTAGGGGAATATCTGTCTTCCCTCTTTCCCAGGATCCAATATCCTCACTGAATGATGGGATCAACCCTAATCGAATCTCTCTTATAGCTAGCACATGTAAATAGAACCAGCAGATGTCGCTATAGTGGGCAAAATGGGCAAATCATTATTGACTTTTTTATTCCCTCCTCCAGCTCAGGTCAGAAGGAGGGCTTCCCCTTGTACTCCTCACCCTCTTTTTCCTAGCAGTCCTAACTATGATTTTTAAAATAATTCACTATAGAAAAATAGAAAATATTGAGAATATGGGAGCTATTTTTCCCCCTTCCCCCTTCCAGCCTCAAGCTTTCCTCTCCTGTCTCCTCCCTCTCTTTCAATGGGGTCTGGGCTGGCCAAGATTGAGACAGCCAAGCCTAGGTTAGCTTAGAGATAAATCAAAGTCCCAAATTCAGTTTAAACTCTGCTTATTGAGAAATTAAGAGTGATTAATAAAATTATACCCCTAGGAAGGCCGTGGCTGCCATGTTGGAAAGGAAAATTCTGTATAGTCAAATAGATGACTTTCCAACAAGTTTCGAACCTAAAGGCACAGCTTTTCATGATCAGTCATAGATTTTATATGAAGAAAAAGTAAAGTCACTTTAAAGAAGTGACCTAAAACATAGCAAAGACAAATCATAAACTGATAGTAAACAGGCGAACATAGGAGGGAGGGAGAAACGTTTCTGCTTTGCTCATAGAGCACAGCACCTTCTCTGATGTGGGCACACCATGCTGAGTGGTCCTGTGCCTGTGTCTTCCATGTCACACAATCAATGCCAAAGTTCATAAGAGAGACCTTGAGAGTGTCCTTGTATTGCTTCTCCTGACCCCACTGTGAACACTGGCCCTGTGTGAGTTCTCCATAGTCTTTCTGGCAAGCTTACATTTTGCATTTGAACAACATGGCCAGCCCATTGGAGTTGCACTCTCTAAAGCAGACTTGGATGCTTGGCAGTTTCACCCCTTGGCAAGATATAATCAGAGTTCCTATTCAAAGAGAGAAACTTTTGCAGCCGGTAGCATCCAGCCATAGTCCATAACTGTGATCAATATAACAGATTGCCGCAACTCAGCTTCCCCACCAACCCAGAGAGAGCTTTTAAAATCTACTTATGGCCAAGCCATGCTCCCCATACTTCATTAAGTAGTCCTACTGGGCACAAACCTAGGTATTAGACATTTTTAGGGTCTGCCTTATCCTCACTCAGGTCCAAGGTTACTAATCCATATGTTGGAGTCACTGCTCCTTCCATAGTCTTAAAAATAGCTCCCATGGGCGGCTAGGTGGCGCAGTGAGTAGTGTCAGCCCTGGAGTCAGAAGGACCTGAGTTTGGTTCCGGCCTCAGACACTTAACGCACACACAGACAAAAAAAACCTTGGGCAAGTTACTTAACCCCAATTGCCCTCCAAAAAGCAAAAAAAAAAAAAAGTTCCCATATCCTCAATATTTTCTATTTTTCTACAATGTGTTGTTTTAAAAATCATAGTTGGAACTGCTAAGTAGAATAGAGCGCTAGCCTTTGAAGTCAGAAGAAGCTAAGTTCAAATCTGGTCTCAGACACCTACTAGCTGTGTGACCCTAGGCAAGTCACTTAACTCTGCCTCCAAAATTTAAAAAGTAGAAAAAAAAATCATAGTAGATGAACAGCCTGGAAAGATGATTCATTTACAAAGCCTCCAGTTAATTACTAAAGTATTACCAAGTTTCTAATACCAAACATGTCCTTCATTTTCTTGGATTTCAACCACTCTCTGTTCCCGTAGGAAGCAAATGATGTGAATTGTTTTTCCCACTTTAGCACTAAGATGGCATTTGGTGTTTTTTTTCCTTTTTATCTTCCATTATGTTTAGTGCCGTATGGTACATGCAGAACTCATCACGAGTGTGTAGGGAGAATGGGACTCTCGGGGGTGCATCTCTTTTGGTGGGGAACACAGCTCTTCCCAAAATGATTTTCTGCTCTAGCTGCAAATATTTTTCTTTTCTCTGGTCAAATCCCCGGCTTGGGATTATAATATCATGGATCCAGAGCTGGAAGGGACCTCTGAGATCATCTAATCCAATACCCTCATTTTATAGATGAGACGACTGAGGGCCAAAGACACTGACTGGGGCTGATTTGAGCCGACTTGCTTCAGGTCACAAAGGTAGTGAGTGAAACAGGCAGGACTCCAGAGAGACCAGGGCTCTTTCCACTATATCAGGCTAAAGTCGGTATTACTGGCTACAGAAAGCAAAAAATCACCTGGTCAGTCCATCCGTCTGCATGCTTTGGCGGCATATATGACATAGCATGCCATTTGCAAATAAGTCTGTACAGCCTTCATTCAGATTCCAAGCACTTCTATCTTCTAGATAAAATAAACAAAGATCAAAATGCTGTGGTTATTTTCCTTCCTGGAGTCAGAAAACCTGAGTTCAAATACAGTCTCAAACATTAGCTCTGTGACCTCAGACAAGTTGCTGCCTCCGTTTCCTTAACTGTAAAATGGGGATTTGTAAAATTTACTTTGTAAAGTCTGGCACATAGTAGGTACTTGATACATGTTTTTCCTGCCTTTCCTTCCTTCTTCCTTTCTTTTTTATCTTCTTCCTTCCTTTCTTCCCCCCTTCCCCCCTTTCTTCCTACCTTCCAAAACTAACAACTCCAACAGGGCTCTATCTCCCTTAAACATTGAAGCAGTAAGACATTAATAAGCATCCTCTCTCCTAAGGGATATTATATTATAATATATATTATATATATCATTATATTTTATGTATATTATATATTATTATATTATATGCCTTAGAATGGCTGTGAAGAGTAAGACTAAAGCTGAATTGTTACCTAAATAATGTCACTTTGCTCACCTAACCTTTATCTCAAATAGATTGATTGCTGCATTCCACTGCAATCACAAATAGAAATTACAAATGGATAAATAGTGAAACAAGATTTTGGCCATGGACTGGAAAAGAACTGCTGATGGAAAATTTTGCAATAAGTCTTCCTCTGATGTAGATGATGCGAATGGGGAAAGGGGAGGTGGGGAGGGCAAGGATGTGATTTTTCTGATCACCAAAAGCAGAATGGGAAAGATCTGTCTTGTCATTTCTTCTGAAATGTAACATTCAACCTAAAAGCTAAAATGAAAATTGATGGCTCTTTTTCTTTTAGAGAAGATTCTTATTTTAATTAATCATTCCTACTAAGTAGATGCCAAGCTCTAGTCCCCATTAACAGTGCAGAAAGCTAATTAGTGCCCTCTAAATTTCAGTGCCTATGTGACAAAGCCTCTCCCTCTCCACCCTAGTTAGGGTTCTCCACTGGACACATAATGAGTGTCAACTTGGCAGGAATTTCTAGTGACTTTTTCTGTGTAACTTGTACAGACCCAGAGAGTTCAGCTTTTGAAAAGTAATGCCAACTGTCTCTTTTCAAACCACCAATACTGAATCCAGTTAGGGTTTAAATCAATTTAGACACTGGCTAGGCATCCCTTTGTATCAGGCTTTATTGTATTCATACATGAATTGCTAGATAAACCCAGCAATTCAGGATCTTTGAGGAGCTGCTCACCAGCCCCCAGTAGTTTTGCTGTTTGTCTGGGTTAACACAGTAGACCTGCTCCTTTCAATAAGAAAACTTGTTACGGAGGACAAAGTCATGACCCTAACCCAACTGGAATCCTGCCCCAAGGAGTATCTCACTGCCAGCTCTCGGACTGAGCCAGAGAACAGAACTATAAACACAATATAACTGAGTTGTGCTATATGGGGGGTCAGGAGGGAAAGATACTACTCATAAAGTGTTCCCTTCTGGTCATCAAACTCAGGGTCACAACCCTACTTTCTTAGGCAGGTTCTTTGCTCCAAGGACCTAGAGAGATGGTGTCCCCAGTTTTCAAACGTCAATAATTCGTTGAGTATTTTTCTTCATTGGCAAGGATTATTGAAGTCAAACCAGGTCAACAAGCATTTATCTATATTATTTATATTTATAGTACTATATATTTATAGTATAATTATATTATTTTATATAATTATATGTATAATATTTATAATGTATAAATATAATTAAATAATAATATTTCTATTACTATATATATTATACTGTAGTATATAATACTAGTACTATAGCATACACTATACTATATATACTGTGTATTACTATGGACCAGGCACTCTGCTAAGCCCTATAATGAAAGACAAAAAATAATAGTTCCTGTTCTTGAGGAGCTCACAGTCTGATGGGGGCAAGCAACATGTAAATAAGTGCATATAAGTAAAATATAGGCAGGACAAAGCTTTCCTTTGCCTTGAAGGGGAAACAGCACGGCTCCCTTGTAGAAGGTGAGATTTTATGAGACTTGAAGGAAGCCAGGAAGTAAAGGTAAGGAGAGAGAAAACCCCAAGCATGAAGGACAGCCAGTGAAAATGCCCAGTGTTAGGAGGAGGGCCTCATGTGAGGAGCAGCAAGGAAGCCAATGTCCATGGGTTAGGAGTACATGGAAAGCTAGGAAGGGGACAAGTGGTGAAGGGCTTTACAATGATTTTACAAAAGGATTTCCTATTTGATCCTTGATGTAATAGAGAGCCACTGACGTTGATTGAATAAGGGGGTGACAAGGTCAGAGCAGCTCTTTGGGAAAATCGCCAAGAGCTGAGTGAGGGATGAATTGGAGTGAGGAGAGATTTGTCTCAGGCCTACCAGTGGGCTGCTCCAGTAGCCCAAGCATGAGATGATGACAGCCTGCCCCAGGATGGTGGCAGTGTTGGGGGACAGAAGAAGGCATATACAACTGATGTTATGAAGATGTCGATGATTTAACAGATTGGATATGGGAAGGCAGAGAGTGAGGACTGGAGGATGGTGCCTAGGTTTCTAGCCTGGGGGACTAGGAGAATGGGGGGTGGGGTGCCCTTGAGAGTAGTTAGGCAAGTTTAAAAAGAGGTAAGGGCTTGGAAGAGAAAGATAATAAGTTCCATTTTGGACATGCTAAGTTTGATAAGTCTGTGGGACATCCAGTTTGAGATTTCCAAAAGGCGGTTGGAGATGTGAGACGGGATGTTTTTGTTTTTATTGTTGTTCAATTATTTCAGTTGTGTCTGACTCTTCATGATCCCATTTTGAGATTTTCTTGGCAAAGATACTGGAGTGGTTTGCTGTTTCCTTCTCCAGTTCATTTTACAGATAAGGAAACTGAGGCATACAGGGTTAAGTAACTTGCCCAGGGTCACACAGTTATTATGTATCTGAGGTCAGATGAAGATGGGTCTTCCTAGACCCAGCATTCTATCTACTGTGCCACATAGGTTAGGGCAAGGTAAATCTATCCTAAGAATTATCGGCATAGAGTTGATAGATGAATCCATGGGAGCTGATGAGATCAAATGAAATAATACAGATTGAGGAGAGAAAAGAGCTCATGAGAGAATTTGGGGGGACACTGATAATTAGCAATCATGATTTAAATATAATTAGTCATATGTGAGTGCTTTTATGGGAAAGACAAATATAGAGAAAAGACTTCACCAGGACTCTTTATAATCTCAATTAACCACCTTTCCCATGACATTTTAAATACATTATATATAATATATTAAAAATACCAGTCATCTATACCAGTCATCTATAGGACAAAAGCATAAGTGACTTGTCCAAGGTCATACAAGTAGGAAATGGTAAAGCTAGAATTTGAGCTCAGATTTTGAACCCCAAGTAAAGCACACTATCAAGCTGACTTCAGCTGAAAAGGGTCTCCTAAGTCTCCCTGTCCTGCACTGACTTTGTTCTCGAGAACTCTAAGAACATTCCCTAGCTGCTCTCCCCTTATCTTCTCCTCAATGCACAAACCACATATGTTAACACTACGTACTTGAGATTCAATTCAATTCTCCAAAGATCGATTAACGACTCAAGCACCAAATGGAAATTTTCTCGACAATCATCAATGTTGATGGACATTTCTGTGCACATGGTGTGAAGAAGAGTATGCTATTGTGACTTTTTTTAATTTGATGTTATGCTGTGTGTGTGTTTTTGTTTAATTTTTAGCCCTTGTGGTAGCAATTCTCCGCTTCATACAGTTGAAACCCAAAGTTTTAAACCCGTGGCTCAACGTGAGTGGCTTGGTGGCCCTGTGCCTGGCTTCCTTTGGAATGACATTACTCGGTAATTTTCAGGTACTTTCCTTTCTGCCTTTTCTCCTGCCCCATACTAGTTGTGTTTCCATCTTACCTTTATTTCCAACACAACCATTAGATTCCTGCTTACTTAAATATGGTGGCCAATCATTTGCTTTTCCTGTATCTCTGTGAGTCTCTAGGAAGAAGCCTAAGGATGCTAATAGGAGCTCCCCTCTTCCAGTGGATTGAGAGGTCTGGATGGGTTTGTTTTGGGGGGGGGTGTCCTTTCATTCTGTTCTGTCTTTGTTACATATGTGTTCTGAACTGGGTGTTGGGAATAGGATTATAGATGTCTCAGTTTCACTTAGTCCAACCCTTTCCTTTGACAGATAGGGAAACTGAGTCCAGAGAGGTAAACTCAATTACTAAACAACTTGCCACCAGTAAGTTTCAGAGCTAGGATGTGAATTCAGATACTTTAATTCCAAATGCAATGTATTTTTATTATACCAATGGTGTCAAACTCTGCTAGCTGTGTATTACCTTAGAAAACCACAAATTAACAATATCTATGTTGTATTGCATTTTATTTATTCTGTTAATATTTTCCAATTACATTTTAATCTAGTTTGGCTGCACGGGATATTGGGGGGGGTGGCAATCAAGTCTGACATCTCCTCACTCCCCAGCACTGACCCTCAATACAATACATTTACTAGAAAATCTTTTGCATCCTTTATATACATTCCAGATTATCCTTGTAATGCTGGCCTCCTCCCAGATGTATCTAATTAAACCTTATTTATTCTTCTTAATAAGGACTCTCCAGTGCTAGTCATACCTCTAAGGTGTGCCAATCAGCCATCCTCCTGAAGCAATAAGAATATTAGCAAGAATTGGATTATTAAAGAAAGGGTGGTTTTTATCATTCTTGCTATATCATTTACAATTGTCTTCCCTTCTTTCCCATTATATGTTGATGTTTAGGCGTTTCAGCCATGTCTGACTCTCTGTGACCCCATTTGGGGTTTTCTTGGCAAAGACAATAGAGTGGTTTGCCATTTCCTTCTCCAGTTCATTTTATGGATGAAGAAACTGAGGCAGACAGGGTTAAGTGACTTGCTTAAGGTCACACAACTAGTGTGACCAAATTTGAACTCAGGAAGATGAGTGTTCCTGACTGCAGGCCCACTTCTCTATGTGCTATGCCTCCTAGCTGTCCTTTCCAATATCAGAGAGAGCAATGGGGTCCCTTCCCACTGAAATTACCAATACCCAGGTACACAGTTATATCTATTTTCTTATAGAATACAGTAATGTCAGTTTTTTTTTTGTTTTGTTTTGTTTTTTGCTTTTTGGAGGGCAATCGGGGGTAAGTAACTTGCCCAAGGTCACACGGCTAGGTTTTTGTTTGAGTGTGTGTTAAGTGTCTGAGGCCAGAACCGAATTCAGAGTAATGTCAGTTCTTAAAACATTGTAGTTTGATTTGTACATTGATTTGTTTGATTACAGACATTTTCCACACTAGTATGTACTCTTATCCAAACCTTTCTTAAATAAATATCTGTGGTCGCTAAGGTCAGGAATAGCAAGGGAAGGTGACAGTAAGGGCAGCTGTCTGGCATTGTGGCTAAGCCTTCCCCAGATCCTCCCACAAAGGCCATCCCTGGGAGTAACCATAAAGGGACTCACAGATACTATATTTTTTGTTCCAGAAGAGTACCACCTCCTTACTCCGGAGGGTGAAAGCCTTAGCTTTGGACAGTGGAGTCCTTATTAACCTGGTCAACCTGACCCTTTGCTTCAAACTTTGGAGTCATCTAAGTGGCTGGCACTGGGCAGAGAGACTTGAGTTCAAATATGACCTCAGACACTTGCTAGCAGTGTGATTCTGGACAAGTCACTTCACCTCTGTTTGCCTTGGTTTCCCCATTTGTAAAATGGGGATAATAACAGCACCTACCTTCATGGGTTGTGAGGATCAAATGAGAAGATTGTAGAGTGTTTAGTACAATGACTGGCACATAGTAGGATAATATGAGTGAGTTATTATTGCTATTATCTCCATGGGAGAAGTTCTTTTACAATGAGTTCTTTTACAACTGATTTGTTATAGCAACTATGGTGCTTAATTGTGTCATGAAGAGTCAGAAGCCATAGAAACAACTGAACAAAAAAACAAAAACAAAAACCCAGCATCCGCTTACAGAATCTTTCAGCAGTCACTTAATTCTAGTGCCTTTCCTCCATCAATTATTTCCTACTTATCCTGTAGATAGGTTGTTTTGCATATATTTGTTTATTGTCTCTCCCATTAGACTGTAGGTTCCTCGAGGATAGGGACTGTCTTTTGTCTCTTTTTGTAACCCCAGTGCTTAGCACCGTGCCTTTCTATAATCCAGCGTCTCGGAAGTCTTTCCAAGTTCATGTTCATTGCTTCTATGACCTGGCATACAGTAGGCACTTAATAAATGTTTACTGATTGATTGCTTTGGAATCTGCTCTTGCAGCAGAGTGACATCAAATAATCCCTATTCATCCCTAAATATACTATAACAAGAATATACTTATAATTGTAGCTTTTAGCTATTTGTATAAGATCAATGCATATGTTTAAAAATACCCTGTTTTCTTGATCTTAACTGTTTTCTTAACATGGTATCCTTGGCTGAGACCTTTCCAACTGATTCTGGACTGTATCCCTACCAATTGCCCCAATGCCCTGAAACCCAGAAGCAAGTGAATGAAAGATCTTCCTCCTTCCACCTTAGAAGGAAGCAGGGGCTGGTCTTGCACAAGATCAAAGGCTTCTAGACTGAAAATAGAAGCTGAGGAAGAGGTCAAAGAAAGTAATAATGGTTTGACCTTGGGGGAGACTTTCTCAGTTCATCATACCCTTTTGTGTCTCAGTAATTTTTTCCTAGCTGGTTGGTTTTTATCCTTTATGCCTAAAGAGGACCAACATGACTTCACTATGTCGGGGTCAAGTGTGTCCAACTATGGCTGACCAGACCAATACAAGCTCTGGAAGGCTCTACCACAGGTCAGCCCCATGTGAACATTTGGAGTGGAAATGTCTAAATTTCTCTTGAGTTACTGCAATTCTGCTTTGCATTTTATCATGGTGTCCTTAGGCAAGAGAAATACCTAACAGTTCTATTTATTAAGTAGTCAGGTCCAACAATTAAATTAAATAAGTTCCTACAACTTACTAGTCATTTGAAAAAAAAAATATATATATATATACATGAATGGAAAGAAAAAATAATATATTTTTTTCATTTTTAACCACAATTCATGGCATGTTGTACCACCTGGACACTCTACAACTCCTCAAAGCTTGGGATCAGAATGGATGCTGCCAATTCTCATTTCCCGTTTCACATTGATTTTTTAGGGCACTTGCTTTTTTAATCACAGCAACTACTGGAAACCCAGCTTCTCAAAGACAGATAGGATTTTTCAAATGGAAGTTTTAGCACTCAGAAGGAAATAGTTATATTTATCCTCTGTGGTTTTCCTGGAAAGTTTAAAATATCTTCAAGAAACACAGCCTGAATGGTGAAAATAAAGGGCTATGCACGGCCTTGACTATGGAGTCAGCCTTGGCCTTCTCTCTCTAAATTGCCTGGCTATTTTCAGCATGGCCTTGAATTGAACTTCTAAGGAACTATTCTGGACAGGAGAAGGAGATAATGGAATTTTCTAAAAAAAAATTTTTTTAAATAACTCTTTACTCTCCAGAACGAAGCTTTTGCCTAGAAAGTTTGTTATTTTCAGCATCAAGGAAAAGGCCTGTGGAAATTTCGGAAGGATAATGGAAGCCCCATCAGAAACATCATTTGGTACAAATTAGCAATCTTAAAGCTAAAATGAACAGTCACATGATGTCAATTTTTAGGGACGAATCACCAAATCTGTCACTCGTTCACCTCTAATAGTATTTCCAGCTTTCTGATGTCTGCGATTCTATTTACCAAAACCAAATTCAGATCAAAGAAGTTCCAGTCTCCAAATTTTACATAATATTAATAATAAGTAAATAAACAACAACAATAATAATAATGCCTATCTTTATATAGCCCTTGATCCCAGTTAGCCAGTCAAGAAATAGTTATTAAGCACCTGTTCTATTCAGGGCACTGTGCTAAGCACTTTGTCACTGTCCAATAGTTTTTCAGTCATGTCAGATTCATTGTGACCCCATTTGGGATTTGCCATTTCCTTCTCCAGCTCATTTGACAGATGAGGAAACTGAGGCAAACAGGTTAAGTGACTTGCCCAGGGTCACACAGCTAGTAAGTGTCTGAGACTGGATTTGAACTCAGGTCCTCCTGACTCCATTGCTGGTGCTCTATGCACTGCTGCCCTGCTAAGCACTAGGGGTACAAAGAAAAGTCTTATACAGTCCACTCTCAAGGAACTCACAGTCTAATAGGGGAAATAACCTGCTATGAACAAAGGAGATAGAGACAAGATAAATCAGAAATAACCGATGGAGGGAAAACAGTAGAATGAAAAGGGCGGGGGGAAGACACCGTGGGAGATGGGTGTTTTTATTATCCCTCCTTTACAGATGAAGAAACTGGGGCAAAAAGAGGACGAGTGATTTGCCCAAGTTGATACAGTCTGAAGCAGGTTTTGAACTCGGCTTCTCCTGCCTCTAGCAAAATGCACTATTTGCCTGGCCACCTAAAGGCATTACACATGTAGGACTCTAGCTGGCATTCCCAAAGAGCAGTAGCTTTGCTCCCTATTGGGCTACCATGACACATCTCCTTCCCTTGGGGCTTCATTCTATGGGACCGATTTAGAATGTGGAGGATTTAGAACAGAATGAAAGTGGAGGAAGGGCACTGAGGATCAGGGGCTTTTTCAGGGAGTTTATCAAGAGAAGTTGAATGGGATCACTAGCTGACAGGAATGGTAGTGCCAAGTAAGAGGAATTTTGTTGTTTTTCTACAGTGGGGGAAACACATGCCTGTCTGTAGGGAAAAGAAAAAGCACAAGTTCATAGAGATGAGACAGACAGACAGACAGGGACGGAGAGAAAGACACAGACAGAGACAGACAGAGAGAAAGAGAGGGGGATGATAGGAATACAGAGGAGAGGGAATCAAAATGCAGCAACTAAATCAGGCACTTTTCTGCCAATTCTGAAACGCTGGAAAGAGAGCCACAAGTTCATGGAATTCCTAGGAACTGGGAGAGGTTAACCTTAAGCTTAAGCTCCTAGCCACCAACTGAGGCCATTTAATTAGGGAGAAATTCTATTCTCTACATTTTAGGCAGTCTGTCTGAGATAATTTATTAATATACTAAAAGCATTCTCACTTAGAGAAGTCCAGCCATGCAAAGTTCTTCCTGTTCCTTGGAATTCTCTCTGACCTATGAATTATGTCCACTTACATCTGACTGTAATGAAATAAAAGATAAAAGTCCACAACTAAGGAAAACAAGGGTACATGGGTTAGGTTCAGGTTTGAGTTTTTTTTAATTTGTTTGCAATGAACAATAGTAATATTGAAGAAATACTCCCTTGAAACCAATGACTTCCTCTTTGACCACTCCCTCTAAGGTTTCCCCTATTTTTTGCTCAAAGGTATGGGGGAGAGGGGGAGCAGCTAGGTGGTGCAGTGAATAGAGCACCAGCCCTGGAGTCAGAGGACCTGAGTTCAAATCCAGCCTCAGACACTTAACACCAAAACTAGCCATGTGACCTTGGGCAAGTCACTTAACCCCAATTGCCCTCCAAAAAGCAAACAAAACAAAACAAACAAAAAAAAACAATCAAAGGTATACAGGAAGATTAAGTCATTTAATTGGTTTTCTTAAGAAAAGGCATTCCCACTCCTAGTTGAGTCACCAAAGGCTAAGTTTCTTGGTTTCAGGAAATTAAAATCCTTCCCTTAAAGTGATTAAATCTTCTCAGGGAAAAAGGAAAAGAACTTATTATGTTCTAAAATGTTTATAGCAACTCTCTTTGTAGTGGCAAAGAACTGGAAATCAAGGGGATGCCCATCAATTGGGGAATGGCTAAATAAGTTGTGGTATATGATTGTGATAGAATATTATTGTGCTATAAGAAATGATGAACAGGTTGGTTTTAGAAAAATACAGAAAGATTTGCAAGAAATAATGCAGAGGGATGGCTAGGTGGTGCAGTGAATAGAGCACCTGCCCTGGAGTCAGGAGGACCTGAGTTCAAATCCGACCTCAGACACTTAACACTTACTAGCCATGTGATCTTGGGCAAGTCACTTAACCCCAAATGCCCTGCCTTCCCCCCTCAAAAAAAAAAAAAAAGAATGCAGAGTAAAATGAGCAGAACCAAGAGAACATTGTGTACGTTAACAGGGATTTTGTTCAAAGCTGTGAATGACTAAGCTGTTCTGAGTAATATAAATATTCAAATCAATCACAAAGGACTTATGAAGGAAAATGCTATCCACCTTCAGAGTAAGAAATTATATATGCAAGTATGCATTGTACGGTCCCACATATATATGTATATCAAATGTTGGCCTTCTCTAATATGGGATTGGGAAAGGAAGGAGGGAGACAACTCAGAATTCAAAATGTAACAAAAATAAATATAAGATAATAAAAAATTGGTTACCTCTTCTATTCAAGGAAGGGATACCATTTAGGTTTTTTAATCAAGTAAAACCAGAGACATCAGACTAGGACACTGTGATAATATTTTTCCTTAATATTTTACAACACATTGGAGACCTTAATGCTACATGCTTCCACAGTCACCTCTGAGGTCATACAGGCTGTCTTCCTACCCAGTGCAGACCTACCTTCTACAACATTCAATTCAATTCAACAAGTATTTTTAATGTTGACTAATGTTCTCTGAAAGAGAACAAAGACAGGAAAAGCAGCCAGATTAGACCAATTAAACATAGAAATAAGTACTTGAAAGTGACACAGTTTGGAAGGCTTATTGAAGGATCAGTTCAAAGGAGAAGATAATGGAAAAATCTTGCATCTTATACATAGCTAAAAAAGGTGATGGAAAGGACACAGTTCCATGCCTACTTTCCCATCTAAATAAAACTTTAAACAAAAATCAGGGGCACCTGTGGTAAGAGTAGAGTATAAACAGATCTTTCCGAGAGTTCAACGATGGACATATTTACCATTAAACAACTGGCAGAAAAATGTAGAAGAAATAAGAAGCAACTGGGCTTTGTCAATTATGAAAAAAGTATTTGACTAGATTGAGCAACATACCACCTTCTAGTCTTTTCTTCATACCAAGTATCTCCCATCCATACATCAAAATCACTCAAGAAAGCTGTGACAACGAAATAATCCCATTCAATGACCCTCTGACCATCAGCATCAGGCAACAAGGCATAAAACTGAGAGATGACTTCTTGCCACAGGTATTCATCATTGTGATGGAAGAGGTCCAGTTCAGATTTCAAATTAAAGAGAAAGATTCCCCGGGGATGTGGAGGTCCTCCTGTTTGCAGATGACCTTGTGCTGGTTGTGTCCAGCTCTGGAAGGTGGCAGAGCTTCCTGGAAAGAGAGAGAAATAACTCCTCAAAAGAGTTTTCGATCTCACCATCCACAAGTAGATAAGGAAGGTCAATTGTCTAGATTATGACATGGAGGTGGATGGGCAGCCTAGAACTTCTATGTTAGCATGGACAGACAGGACAAATGGACAGCTTGGGCTCGAAATTCAACAAGAAGAAGGGAGCATACCAGCTCGCCATGGGGAACTCACCCTCTCCCCACATGACACTTTCTACCAAGTTAAATACTTCCTGACTTCAGCAAATCAGCTGAGGTATATTTAGAACATTTGCCCAAGATCCTAATTCTGGAATATTTTCTGGGAGACTGTGAAGACTAGAGCATTGTCCTTTTGAGTCCCATGGTATCTCCCAGTCCATTCATTCCCATGCCTAGAATGTACTCTGTCCACTGTAACACCTAACTACTCCTAGTACCTGGTATTTAGTAGGTGCTTAATAAATATTTGCCAGTTGATATTTTGGTAACAAATAGGAAACCAAATTTAACCAAAACCCTGAGCACCCATCTCCTTTGAAAGTTATACTCAGACAAATAAGATAAGCACAAGTTTCTGAGCCTTCATAGATCACTGCAAGTGATTTGTAGTTTCATTTCCTTAGCCATATTAATGGACTATACCGGTCCAGTCAGTTGATTTAGTTTGTTAGAAGTAATTGAAATGACTAAGCCACAGCATTACTCTACCTAGTGGCATGAATTTCAAATTTCTGGTTCCCAGGCCAAACCTTGCAAAGAGGCCCCCAAGAAAACTCCCTGTACCTTAAGACTCACCTAACTTATGTAGGTCTCCAATTGCTGCAAATGCCACTTCTATGAAAGCTATGCTTAAGACAATATTTTTTTTAAAATCTGTCCACATGGCTAATTTTGTCATAAAAAATAGATATAGCCAGACCTTGCCTCTTCTTTACAAGGCAGAAATGAAGACACACCCAGGGCTTTCATTAATATTCTATGCTAATAAAATATTGATCCTTCAGAGTTTGCCTTCCTTTGTGAATACACAGTTAACTCTGAAATTTCATTTTCTCATCCTAGAGGACAATACTGGAAGGTTGTCTTCCTTTAAACCATGGGAACATTTTAGCACTTCTCCAAGGTACACAGACTTTTTAACTTAAATTTTTAAATTTATCTCAAAAACTGGATCCTTGTCTTCTTTCTTATTTAAGGGAATTGATCATCGACCAATCCCACCTTCCCACACACACACACCCATCCCTATCCCCAGCCTAGAAAACCCAGACTATGATCACAAGGTGTTTATAACTATAAATATTCCTCTGAGTCTAGTTCCTTTTGGGGTATGTGAAAACACCTTTCTCTAGTGGAACTCATCAATGGATGAGAGAAGCTTTAAAATACCTAAGCCCTGGGAACAGAGTTCAGTTCCAAAGGAGTCATTACTCAGGAGTATTTTTTTGTGTTGGGGGCGGGGAGTGGGAGGAAAAGAAGCAATTTCTTTCTCTTCCTTCCACCTCAGTATCCGGAAGTGATTTGCCCAGAGGCAGCTATAGAGATTGGGACTGAAAGTGTCCTAAATTCAATAGAGGGAACAAAGACCCATACTCCAGATAGGCATGGATACAGAGAGAAAATCACCTGAGGGAAAAGACATGGCGGCATCAGAGAAAAGAGCCAGCTCTGAACTCAGAGAGCCAGCCTTACTTGGGTCACAGAGAGACTGTGTGAAGAAAGAGATTCCCAGAGTTTCGAGTGACCTCAGCATGGGCTTCCCCTGTGTATCTTACCATCATGCCCTAACCCTGCCCTGACTGATTCTTTTTTGAAGGCAAACTAAGACATCTTTTTTGCCTCAATTCTTACTCTTTTAATTACTGAATGGGTGTTGCCTCAGAGAAACTGAGACCTGGGAAAGACCCTCCTTTAAGAAGGTCAAGGTCTCCCTGCGCATCCTGGGCCATGGGCAGTCCTCCTGACCAGTCTTGCCACTGGACTCCAGCAACTTGGAAGAAAAGAATATGGAATAAAGCTGATGACCCTGCACAGCCCTACCTCACGTAAACCCAATTCACTTGTAAATCAGGACCTCACCCTCCTAATGTCCTTGGTCTTCTTCCAAAGGACAAACAACAACAGCAAAATGTGTGTGTGGAATATGTACACCCAGTGTCTGGGAAGGAATATTTTCTAGTTACTTTGTTTTACTATATATCATGTTATGAAATATCTTAGCTAAGAGTTAATTTTATCTGCTAGCTGACTGTTACTGGGAAGCTTATCAGCAGTTTCTCATGCCAGCAAGGGGTGACCACAGTATTAATCCTAGAACCCAAAGGAGCAGCCACCTAGTGGGGACCCAACCCCCAGGTCTGAAAGCAAGTTGAAGGAGTAGCCAGGAGGAGCAAATTACTCTTGAATGTGCTTCCTCGTCTGCATTCTCTATCTCTTCTCTCACATTTTCCTTAACAATTTTCCCCCTCTCAGGGTGGGGATGGAGGGGTAGCACTGGAAGATTTTGTAATCACAAGAGAACTATATTTCTTTTTTTTCCCTTTTTTCACAAACGAGCCTCCACATGCTATATTATTTATTCTTCTCCAAGCTCACCAACGATGAAGAAATCCATAATGTAGGCACCTCCCTAACTTTTGGATTTGGCACATTGGCTTGTTGGATCCAAGCTGCTCTGACGCTCAAAGTCAACATTAAAAACGAGGGTCGGAAGATTGGGATTCCCAGAGTGATCCTTGCAGCATCCATCACTCTCTGTGTGGTCCTCTGTATCCTTTGAACATAAAAAGGGTTTTGTGTGTTTTTCCTTTAGGGAGGTTAGAATACAAAGCAAACATAGTTTATCTATTTAGATATTAGGATTCTCCTTCCACAGCAGCCTATTCAACCAAATTATCAACAAGGAAGGGAAGGGTTGTTTTGTTTGTTTTTTATCATCAGCTTTATCAAACTCCAAAGGAGAGGTTGAGTTAAAATATAATCTGTGGTTTCCCACAACTGTTTAGAGTTTACTTATGAGAACTGGGTAATGCCTTCTCCTCAAAACAAAGATAATAAATTCCCCCCCTTTTGAAAAAAAAAATTAAAGAAAAAAAACTACCCCAAAACATTCTGAACTACAAAAGTATTGCAATTGATTTTCTCTTAAAAAAAAAAAAAAACTTCCATTGATTTCCTAGTGAATGATTCAGTTGTTTCATTTAATAAATTAGCCAGTAAGATGTTCAAAAGCAAGCAAATTTATCTTTCAGAAAAAGGTAATTAAGTTATTCTAAGTGAACTCAATAATCATAGGGTACATTTAGCTGTCCTAGATAGAACGAACAATTAGTACCATACAGCGTATGTTGTAGCAATTTATTTAGCAAAGACAACAAAATTAACTGTTTATTATTCAGAGACTGATTTTTCCAGTCTGAATTTTCCAAATCTTTTATTCTCTTTCCACCAGCCCTTTGACCATTTCACTGATTAATCATCAGCATCCTTTCCTAGTCAAAGGGACCAGGGATAGTTAAAGGGGCTGCAATTCAAGTCAGCCATATTCATTCCTCATTTGCAGCTTGATCTGAAAAAAAAAAAAAGTTGGTGCTTGAGAGGTTAAGGCTCTTTGTTAAAGAGTTGGGAGAGCTGATGTTAAATTTTCCATGTGAACATTTCCACCTCAGAAGTCAGTAAACACCTGAGATGATTTTTTGTTTTGACTTAAGAAAATGTCCATAATGAAAATTAAACTTAAACATGTGTTGGGTTTTCCCAAGGGCTAGTTGTCAAACACTTACCAGGACATGGGAAAGGGCCATTTCTAATTATCTGCAGATTTTCATGGTCTAAGCTATCCAGCACCAAATTAGCATAAAAGTTTTAGCGATATTTACATCTAGATGCTCCATCAGAAGAGCAATAGGTAGGCTCCAGATGATTTAGAGTTGAGATCATTATCTTAAATTCCATCTTCGTCCTAAGAAGCTCTCCATAACAGCAAGAATCCTCTCATTTTTCCCAAGGAGGACAGACCCAGACATGCCAATTAAGATTTGCCTGTTCTTTCCCATTTAGGAATGCCATGGAGAATCATTTTTCCTCTTTTGGTACTAAAAATTGAGAGAAGGAAGAAGTTCAGAGCCATTCTGTTAAATGTTGATATGCAGTATAATCTTGGAAAAGAACAAAGTTCCAAGGGTTTGCCTTGATTAAAAAAAAAAATTACTCCTCATTTCTTTTGTGGAAGTCTGGTATGAAGAAACAAACGAACACCAATGACTTTTAGGGCCTTTAGTAAACCAATTAATCCATAATCTGATGGGAAGCACTTTCTACTACTGAGTGTGCTCGAAGTACAACTTTTCCTTTCACATCATTCTGTTAGATCCTCCTCCCTAAATATTCCCACCCCCAATAGATACTGTGAAAAATAATAGACAAGAAGGGTCTCAGGGGTGGCTAGGTGGTGCAGTGAATAGAACACCAGCCCTGGAATTAGGAGGACCTGAGTTCAAATCCGGCCTCAGACACTTAACACTTACTAGCTGTGTGACCTTGGGCAAGTCACTTAACCCCAATTGCCCTGCCTTCCCCCTGCAAAAAAAAAAGGGTCTCAACCCCTTTTTTTAATAATTCATTGCAAAGAAGGATGAAAGTGGCCCTTGAGGAATAAAAATGCATTCTCTGCTTCTGAACAGGAAAGGGAGAGGGGCCATTCCTAACTTGGAGTGTGACAGCTGATAGCATCTCTAGGTTTGACTTTTGAATCATTACACCCAAAATTGTTTCAGATATGTCTCTTTTTCCCCCAGACCCTTAAGCTTTTTGTTTAATCATTTTTCAGTCATGTCTGACTCTCCACAACCCCATCTGGGGTTTTCTTGGCGAAGATATTGGAGTAGTTTGCCATTTCCTTCTCCATCTCATTTTGCAGATGAGGAAACTGAGGCAAACAGGTTAAGTGACTTGCCCAGGGTCATACAACTTCTAAGTGTCTGTGTAAATCTTCTTGACTCCAGGCCTAGCACCCTTACTGTGCCACCTTGCTGTCTCCTGCCCTAGCTTTCTCAACTATAAAATGGAAATAAAAATTTAAATTTCCTTTACTATGGAAAGGGAGGTTGCCATTTCCACTGACAATTCCCAGTGTGTTTTCCGTGACTTTCTCCTTCCCCCAGATTTTATCCTCATGGCCCAAGAAATCCACATGCACGCGGCCCGGATCCAGTGGGGTCTCGTGATGTGTTTCTTGTGCTACTTTGGCACTTTCGCTGTGGAGTTCCGGCATTACCGTTACGAGATTGTCTGCTCTGAGTACCAGGAGAATTTCCTGAGTTTCTCTGAAAGCCTATCAGAAGCATCGGAGTATCAAACTGACCAAGTGTGATGATTTGACTTACTTTGACCTCGGTGACAGTGGGGGAGAGGGTTAGGGACTGACACAGAAAAAAAATATCACATGTGACTTCACGACACTTACCCCCCCCCACACACACACATAGACACACACACACACACCTGCTCACCACCACCATCACTAAAGGGGCCTCTTTTCAGGGTGGATTGTTTCTTTAAAGGGGAAAAAATAAAAGCACAAGCCCTATGTGAGGATATGAAAATTCTTGCATCTTTAATACACACAACAGACCAAGAAGCTTTTGTAAGACCATGTATCTTTCCCCCGTTGCCTGCCTCTTCTTCCTAGCCCTCCCCACTCCCTTGTCCTTGAATATTATGGCTTCACCATCCACACCCTTTACTGTTAAGTAGGGCTGCTCAAAGGAAAAATGGTGAAGGCACCAACTCCCTAAGCCTTGCTTTGGGTCTAAGGAGGACTGGAAAACAGGCCACTCAAAATCATCAGTTAGACCCAGACAATTTTCCTAACGAATGACCAAGTAACTTGTCTGGATGGAGATTATCCAAAGAAGAGCATCAAGGCATGGGGGGAGGGTGGTTTGGGGGGAGGTGGGGGAGGGAATTCCCCAAGCATTGAGCCTGTATCTCCTCCAATATTCACTTCATTGTGACTTAAAGATGGGATCGTACAGGTTCTGATGGAAAAATTGTTACATAATTTTAGAGAGAAAATCGCCCAGGGTGGATTACAGAATTACCTTCATACAAAATGAGATCAAGATGTGGTTTTGTTTTTAAATGTTCTTCCTATCATCCATTCTGGACAGTATCTTTTGTTTGCTTCTCTGCATCCCCAAAATTGCCTTTTTTGTATCACTTTGGATCCCACGGACAGAAAAAGATCTTAATATAAAGATGTCTGCCTTGTACTGGACCCACCCATAATGAGGTCAGATTATCCCCTGAAGATTTCATTCACTGGGTTTTGGGTTTTTGGGGGTTTTTTTCCTAGTAGAGGAATCTAAAATGATCTATAGGAAAAGATGAGTGAGAGAAAAGGACCCAAAAGAACTGGAGGCTGTCTTAGATGAGCCACTTATGAAAAGGCAAGCATTAGGTTATCTTAGTGCAAGGTTGAATGCAAGAGAGTTCCACTCTTCCAAAGAGGCCCACAAAAGGCTGAGACTTTGTTTCCTTCTTCTTTGGTGCCCCAGCATTCTGTGGACTCCTGTCCCCTGGAGTGACCAGGGATGGAGGCAGACACCTCTTCAAACATATCCATCTATGCCTGCACTTTGTTCTAGAGAACCCCCTGGTTGGCTCATAGGAGCTGTGGGATTTCACAGAATTAAACTTTTAAAAACCACTGTTTTGGATCCAGCGAAGGAGATGTCAGCAAAAACAATTAAAAAAAAAACAAAACAAAAACCCATGAACTGGAGTTTTTCAGAGCAGTGGAACTGTCACCCATGTGAGGTGCAGGAATAAAGGTAATTGTGAACGGGGTGAAAAAAAAATAACCTGTAAAGTTAATTTTGCCAGAAGTCAGCAAACATATGTAGAATGTTCAAGCAATTAATAATCTTTTTATTAAAAGGGCATCTCCTTGTAAATAGTACAAGCCAAGGTAACATTTATTCTTTTTTAAAAAAAAATTGGTTTTGTTTTTACCATTTTGATATTGTAAAATTTTATCAAAGAAAAACATGAAGGTTTGTGATTTCTTTTGCTTTCCACAAGTAAAAATCAAGCTGCTGACTTTGGATGGTGGTATATTGTTCTACCCTCATGAGAGTCTGTCTAATGGTGCCTTCTGGCAAAGCTAAGCAATTACCAATATCACACACGGGTCAGGACCACTAAATAAAATGCTTTTGTGACAAAAAATGCATTGTTTCTCCCTTCCTAATGACCCACACCTCCTTTGGAAAAGGGAGTGAGACTTGGGTGGATGCTCCCTAGCAAAACTACAGCGACTTGAAACTAATGCAAAGACCAAGTTCGCCCCAGATTAAGGGAGCTGAGCAACCAGTCCAGAAGATGGAAGTCCACTAAATATAAGTAAAAGATCATGCACTAAAGACCCTTGAAGATGAAGGGAGCTTCAATACAGACAAAAGAAGGTAGCAATCAATATAAGAGCAAGAATCTCTTCTACCATGAGTAGATTGAGGAAATCTATATTTTAGGGCTATAAAATCCATACTTCATGTTGGCCACAATATTAATACTTGTAAAGGATTCATTAAGACACCAGGTATCAGTACTGAAACATTCAACAATGCAAATGTTATCATTTCCTTAAAAAAAAGAACTTGTCTATCTTGTACAAGAAAACACACACACACAGTTCCAACCCAGTGCATTTTTAAGCTTTTAATATCAGAAAATGATGCTAAGACTTCCATATATATTATATAGATGCCTATATACACATACAAATGTGAAGATAGACACTGATTAGATAGGTAGATGAATGGATAGATGGATGGATAGAAAGATAGATATAGTTGCCAACTTTTCTCTAATGGATCCTGAAAACTCAGTAACTACATACTTATCCCAACATTTACCCCACCAAGTTAGATTCCCAGGGATTGGCTACATCTTCTCTCTCTCAAGGTTTTTAGGGTCCCCCTGAGAATCTGGGGTTATCTTGTCAGTTTGGGGTCCCATTTGGTGTCTTCTCTAATATTACTGAGTAATCTTTTTACCATCATCTAACCAGCACCACTTAATATCTCAATATCATCTATACCTTTGATTAGCACCAATGAACACCAATTAGCTTTTACTAAAGAACATTTGCAGAGAAGACGGAGCAGAACATCTACCTCTTCTCTGTACCACCCTAGTACCAAGGGGAGAAGTCTGTGACCAAAAGATAAAAACCTTGGTTTTTCTTTTTAAAATTTATTTACTTTTAGTTTACAACAAACATTCAGTTCCACAATTTGATTTTTCTATATACATTTGTTATATCTTAACACCCAACAAAGAGCATGTCTACAGAATTACACTGTGGTCTAAAATCCCACTGCTGTTCCATGACTGCCCAATCTTGGTGTTTCCTAAGGAATCCAGCCAGAATTTGCTAGGTGCATTGGTAGACCATCTTACCTTTCTTTTTTTTTCACTTTTACATTTTTTATTTGGAAATGTTCATACTGATGCAGAGAAACTGGGTTTTAGAGACACAAGATATTCATTTATTATAAAACAAGAGACCTGGAAATTATTTACATGATGAAACAAAAGATTTCAGAACTTCTGTGGAATGGGCAATTTTTATGACGCCACTTCATTAGTGATTTCAGTCTACATATTTCCCCAGAATGTCACTATCTCTAAATAAGAAATAGTCCTTGTCGGGGCGATTAGGTGGCGCAGTAAGAGCACCAGCCTCGGAGTTGGGATGACCCGAGATCGAATCCGACCTCAGAAAATGAGCACCCACACATAAATAATGACTAGCCGTGTAACCATGAGCAAGTTACTTAACCCCAATTGCTTTAAAAAAAAAATAAATAGTCCTTGTCTTCTATAACTACTTTGGTTCCACCATATTTTGAAAGAACTTTATCTCCAACTTTCACACTAACTGGTTGAATTTCTCCACTCTTTCCTTTAGATCCTGATCCAACAGCTACTACCGTTGCATGCAATACTTTTCCTTGAGATTTTTGACATTGACAACAGATTTGTGAACCAAAAAGCAGTCTGTGATTTGCTAAGATATACCTAGCATGGTATCAAAATAAGGTCCTAGGGTCCACTGCAATGTTTTCCATCCTGGTCAATAATGTCACAGAGAATTTGAGTGTGTAGGGCAAGCTTTGGGTGACTCAACAGGAAAGTTGGATTGGACGTGTTGGCAAACGGTGGCAGAGGCTAATCTATTAATATGTACTAATCTTTAAGACTGTTACCAATACCATGTCTACAAACAGGTCTGAAGTTAAAAGCTTTGACTAACTTCTAATTAAAATCTGTTCAAGGAAATTGAAAACATTTTCTATCACCATGATAGGAATAAAGACATTCAAAAACTACATGAAGGCAGGTGGAAAACATGAGTGGTCATGTAGGCAAAGAACTGTGTTTAATATAATGCCAAAATGTGTTGATTTGCCATTACATTAGAAGCAAATTTTCTTGGGCAGACCTTCAAAATAGCCAAAATTTTGTAAAAATTGGAATTTTTTGATAAATGAGCTATAATTCTTCAAGTTTCTTCCTTTCCATTTTCCTAATGCCACTTGTTGGATTAACGATGGCACCACATTGCCATGGAGGTAGCAATTACAAATTTGGTTTCAATGGCAACCTTTGTGCCACACAATCTTAATGTGAGACTTTACTATATGCCAAGATGACGTCAAAGAGCCATCAGATTCCCACTCTTCCACACCACCCTCAACCCCCAAAGCCAGGCAAGAATGGTTCTAAACTGGTAGTAAGTCCCTGAATCTTGAAGTGTTATTGGGGAAGGAGACATTGGCTTGCAGCTGGTGTGGCCATGCTCCCATGTTTGGAAGTATGACTTTCTATGGGATTTGATACCTCAAAATCATCAAGTTTAACCAGGGTTTGAATATGAAATTTTTTGTGTAACTGTTTAAAAAAAAGGGTGCTATGAAAACTCAACTGTCTTTATGGAATACCCTCCAAAAGTGGGCATCTTCCTTGTCCATGCCCTTGTTTGTACTGGACACTTTTTCTTTAACTCTATCCTCATCAGCTTCTTTCTTAATCAAATACTTTTTTTTTTGCTTTTTGGAGGGCAATTGGGGTTAAGTGACTTGCCCAAGGTCACACAGCTAGTTTTTTGCGTTGTGTCTGAGGCTGGATCTGAACTCAGGTCCTCCTGACTCCAGGACCAGCTCTACTCACCTAGCCGCCTCTAATCAAATACTTCTTACCCCATCCAAACCAAGTTCCCCAAGCTCCATATTTAAAGCTCCATATTAAATTCCTTGATATTTCAGAAATGTTGGTCCCACTCCCACCTCCTTCTCTTACAGAATTTCCTTTGGTCAAATTGCATTAAGAATCGAACCTCTCTCAGTCTGACTTGTTAGTCATCCACTCAAGCTCTCTCCTATTGCTCCACTGTAAGATGGGGGGACACTTGGTTCTCACAGCCAGCAGGGAGTGTATGTTCTGGCAGGTCCACAAGCCTCAGGTCTGATGAAGATGCTTCACTTGGGAGTGGGTCACCAGCACCTTGGCTATGGGCTGAGCTATGTTCCAGTCAAAGCAATTCCTTCCAATAATTTATTAACAACTTCAGGATTGAGAACCTGAACCAGGGAAATCCTACATCTCCAAAGGGTCCAAGAAAGGTAAGTTTTCTGATTTTGAAAAATGGAGAATTTTTCTTTTTGGTCCAGACCTATAATTTAGTGTGGACAACTTCCTTCAGAGAAACTCCCTCCAAAAAATCAGATTAAATACTCACCTGTAACATACAGTATTAAGAAACTCATGTGGGCAAACTGCACACAGACAGGTGACTTACCTGATGCTACAACAACCCAGCCAGAGTGTGTGCAAGAGGCAGGATTCAAACCCAAGCCTCTCTGACCCCCAGGGCAGCTGTTATCAACCACCCCATGCTGTCAGTCTAGTCTGGCCTCCTCTCTGTTCCATCAGCATCTGTAGATACTGTCTGGAGCAATGAAAGTTGGGACAGTAAATGACACCACCAACAATCAGCCTTGGGGTCATAAATAAATGACCAGGGGAAATTGTTTTTTATTAATCACAACATGAAATACCACATGAACACACATGAGAATCTAACTGGGAAAAGAGGACTTCTACAATATACACTTCTCTAACAAGGCCAAGGGGAAGGATTCCTTTACAAGGTATTGGTGATCTAGGGGATGACGTGCTGAGTGCACCAGCCCAGGAGGATACCGTACTTGGCATGAAGCTTTCTTGGAGTCAGAGGTTACAACCACACTTTGATTTTGCACCTTGGTAACTGGGAAGGTTATTAAGGCCCCGTTAGAGTCGGGGAAATCACAAGCTATATCCTAATGACAACATGAACACTTGGTTAGTCAGGCTTTGGGAGTGACTTTCATTCCTAGTTTCCTTCTTCACCAGAGGCTAACAACAGACTTCTGGCCTTCTTGTATGTGAGACTGGCTAGCTAAGTGTCTGCTCCCATCGCCACACCGAGGACGCTGAAGGTTCTAGAAATCACAACAAGTTTGTAAGGAATGGTTTTAGAACAGCCGAGTTCTTGAATGACTTTTCCAGATTAGCTTTCCATTTGGTAAAGAACCAGCTAAAGCAGGCAGACGATTATTTGTTCCTTTTTTCAGTAATTTTTTACCTATCGTGTTTATCAGCTGCCACCCCACAGGGGAGCAAATACTTTAGTGGGGCCGCCTCTCAACAGCTCCTGTCTTCATCATTTTTAAACAGTCCCTCGTCACTGAATTAAAATTCCCCTTCCCCTCTCCCTTGGGGGCCCCTGGGGAAGATGATCTGAACATATAATTTTCTTTAGATGTGCGATTTTATCAGCAGAATAAACCCAGAAAACAAGAGCAGAGGTACGATTCTGAGAAAAGAGCTTTGATCTCTCTTCAGAAAACAAGAAAACCTCTTCCTCTAGGTTGACGAAGGCAAGAAGAGTTCATTGAAAGAAGTGATGAGGTTGAAATAGGACTTTTCATCATCGGTTAACCCCGCATTGCCAGGTCTCACCACCACCGCCACGTGGACGTCCGCCTCTTCTGCCGCGTTGGCCTCTGGGGAAACAGAAAAGGACCAGAGTGGCCTCAACACAGAGAACAACACAGGACAGAAGTGGGCTGCGCCTGGGTAATGTCGCCATTTAGAAGGCGCTATTTACACCATCAGGCAACTGTAAGCAAGTGAAAAGGGGCCTCTATCATCCTGACGAATAAAAACAAGATGTCTCCACGCTTCTCCCAGCTCAGCTCAAATACAAAAATGAGGACAGGACATCTTAGTGGATCTGGGACAAAAGGGGAGAAATGTGCAGGAGAACCTTTGGGTTCTAAACAATTTGGGACTAAAGCTTGTTCTTCTGTGACCTTTTCTAATATGTCACATTCTCCCACAAATAAAGGAGCCTCAGAGATCTCAAATCTCCTGCTATCTCCACCCCTTGCCCCTAGTCAAAAATCAAAACAGAAACCAGCTCTTCCCATACATTCTCAGGCCTGGTACTACAATCCCGGAAGCAGGCTCTGCTTCAGAACTCCTCCCTTGTGACTTCTTTCCCCCAAGCTCCTAGCTTAGTACAACCATGGCAAACTTTTGAAGAGCATCTGGGCAGCTTGGTAGGAATGAAGAAAGCTTTGGACTGGGATACAAAGTGGAGCCAGACCTAATCACTCACTGCCAGATTTTCCCTCCTAGAGACATAAGGTCAGGACTTGAGCTCAACAGCTTCCAGACAGGTTCTGGGAGAACAGAGCATTAAAAACCTCGAACCATGGTCCTCGGACAAAAAGCTATCAAGATGCTCATCTGCCATCTAGGGATCTTCTTGTTTTCAACAAAATCTAAAACCCACAGCCTCTGCCAACTTCACCTCCAGAATTTCTAAGAGTCAGAAGAAAAGGAGGCCAGGAGAGAGAACTGCTCATGGGAATAAAAAGGTGAGTCATTCAATGGGCGTTTAACACAAACACATTTTCAATTCAGTTCAAAAAATATTAAACCTACAAGATGCTGCTAAGTGAGGGATAAAAAGATGAGCAGACGGCATGTGTCACTAAAAACCTATCGCAAGGTAGGAAATGACATGGACAAAGGACTCAGACACTCACAGCTTACTGGACAAGGGAGGGCTCGGCTCCAATGAGCAAATCTGACCCCCCAGGGTAGTCTTCCAGAAGCCCCCTTATCTACAGCCCATTTGCCCTAAATCTGGAGCGAGGCTGGAACCAGATCACTCTAAAGAAGCTAGTCACCCTAAGCTTGGGAAAAGTGGCCAGTTCCTTTATTTTTTTTAAATCCACATCTGATTTCAATCCAAAAATGCCTTAGGAACTGACAGAATTAGGGCTAAAGTAACCTTGGCGGTCAGCTAGTCCAATCCTCTCATTTGTAAGTGACTTGATGTTCACACTTTTGTGTAAACAAAACGATCCAAGCAAACAGTGCAGCCCAAGCCAGCTCCATGACTAGTCTGGGAGAACTCCCTTCTTTAAGAAAACTGAACAAGTTAAGGCCTTTAAATTCCCATTCCCTGAACTAACCACCCCAATTCCTGACATATAATTAAAGACAAATTGAGATGTTTCCCCACTCCAAGCGAGATAAACAGCAGCTCTGTACCAGTGAAAGAGGTTAAACAAACAATGGTATTCAAAATGCCACCTACAAGCTAATGGGGAGGTGGTGCCAAAATGGCAGGGGAATTCTAACTAACCCCTCAGAATCCCTAGAAAATCACTAGATCAAATCCCAATGGGCAAATCCAAGGGAAAAAAAACCGCAATGATTTTTTTTTTGCTGTTGCAGGCTGGAATGGGGAGACAGGCTGAGGTGTGGGAAGCCTCCAGGAGCACAAACTCCCAAGGGGCAGCCTATCACAGGGTGGGACTGTGTACCAGGGTGAGAGGAGACAGCAGAGTTGTCCAACTGGCAGCTGAGGCTCACTGTCCAGTTCAAGGTCACAGGCCTGAGGCAGGATGAGGGGACCTGCACCCAAAGGTGGCATTTCAGGGCAAAGAGATCTACACTGATCTAGAAGTAGGAGTTGAGAAGCAATCAGTAGTTGTATGGCTTGGAACCCAGGAGTGCAATGAGGTCTCAAAGCCCAGCTTTTAGCCCAGTCTGAAGCCGGCAGAGGTATAAGCAGGCAGGAATTCCATATGAAAGGGGAGCCTGCAGTTTTGCCACCAGATGGCTGACTGAGACCCAGGTCAGGAACCTGCAGAGCTCAGGACGGGGGACAGTGATCCAGGAACACTGAAAGTCTACAGGTCCCCAGTGTGACCCTGAGATTGTGGTAACAACACAGCATTCAACATACTAAGGAAAGAACAACAGAGCTAGCCCAGACCATCCCCCCCAGAAATGTGCAGAGCCCAATTCTAACATCCAATCTAATCAGGGAGGAGGCTGGAGGAATAAGCCAACAGAAAAGGCAACGCATGGGACCAAACCACCATGGGAGTGGGGATACTCAAGACACAAGCTCAGAAGACAAGAATGACTTCAAAACATCTACAAGCAAAGTCTCAGAGAAAAACACAGCTTGGAAACAAGGAAGCCCAATATCATTCAATACTGTATTGGAAATCCTTAGAGAAGAAAAAGAAATTGAAGGAATCAGAATGGAAAATGAGGTAATAAAACTATCTATTTTTGAAAATGATACACTTAGAAAATCTTAGAGATTCAACTCAAAAGTGAGTTGAAATAATTATTTTAGCAAAGCAGTAGGATATAAAATAGACCTACATCATCTATCAGCATTTCTATAAATCACCAACCAAACCATGCAAGAAGACATTAAGAGATACTCCATTTAAAATAACCATAGATAGCATAAAACACTTGGGGGTATACCTGCCAAGACAAACCCAGGAACTTCACGAACATAATTATATCACTTTTTACACCAAAAAAAGGTTTGAACACGTTTAAATAAATGAAATGAGAGCGTTAAAGAAAAAAAAAGCAAAGGAATGAGAGCTGGGAGAAAGAAACAAAAAGCGAATTAACAGCCTGACACAAGAGGCAGAAAGCCTTGCCTAAGCTTCAAACCCGAGAATTCAAATGGACAGAGAAGACAATGACTCCATGAGATGAGAAGAAATATTAAAACAAAAGACTGAAAAACCAGAAGAAAATATAAGTTATCTCACAGCAAAAACAATCATCCTTGAAGAGAGAGCAAGAGTTTTTTGTGGGTTGGCGGGGACTGAGGCAGCACCATCAAGGCCTTGGCGCTGGGAGGCAGTACAAGGTAGCTGGATGCTGCCTGCCCACTCCCCAGAGCCCGGTGTCCCCTCTTTATCACATGCAGATCTTTGCTAATCATGTCGTAGCAAAGTCCCGATTCTGGTACTTCATTTTCCAGCTGAAAAAGATGAAGTCTTCTGGAGAAATTGCATACCGCGGACAGGTCTTTGAAAAGTCTCCTCCAGGGGGAAAAGCTTTGGCGTCTGGCTGCGCTACAATTCCAGGAGTGGAACCCACAACATGTACAGGGAGTACAGGGACCTGACCACTGCCGGTGCCATCACTCAGTGCTACCGAGATATGGGAGCCCGTCACTGTGCCTGCACCCACTCCAAATCAGATCATGAAAGCGGAAAGAATTCCTGCCAGCAAATGCCGCTGGCCCACAGCCAAGCAGTTTCACAACTCCAAAATCAAGTTCCCTCTGCCCCAGAGTTCTGTGTCACCAGCACAAGCCATGCTTTACTACAAAGAGGCCCAACACCTTCTTCTATTTGATCTGTTTAAATAAATTTCTCAGTTGGAAACCCAGAAAAAAAAAAGAGAAAGAAAATTTAAGAATCACTGGATGACCTCAAGGCCACGACCAAAATAAAGGCCCAGGCATTCTATCTCAAGAAATCTTAAAAGAAAATTGTCCAAATCCTTTAGAACCAGAGGGGAAAGTGGAAAGAACCCCATAAGTGCCTTCTGAAAGAAATCCCAAAATGAAAACTCCCAGGAACATGAGAGCCAAAATCCAGAGCTCCCAGGCCAAAAACAAAATACTGCCAGCAGCAAAGAGAGATTCCCCAAAGTGAGGAGCCACAGTTGGGATCACATACCATACAATAGCCACCACTCTAAATCTACGGAGAACCTGGAACATGATATTTCAGAAAGCAAGGATAGAGGCTGGCAGCCAAAAATAACTCACTCAGCCAAAATGAGGATAATGCTACAGAGGGGAAAAATGGACCTTTAATGAAACAGAGGACTTCCAGGTATTCCTGACGAAAAGACCAAAGCTGTGCACTCTCTAAAGTTCAAACCTACAAGTTAGGAGTAAAAAGGCAAATATCAAATCGATATAAGTAAATAGAAAGGAAAGCATGGATAAACAAGGAGATGCTTCTTACATTCTAACATAGGGAGATGAGCCATGTGCCCCCTTGATCCCCATCATGACAGAATCACAGAGAGGCCAAGGCCTGGGAGTGGCTCGGCTACGTCCTGAGGATCTTAAGAGAAAAACGGCCAGAGTGGAAGAGGAACGTGTTGGGGGGGGGAGGGGAGAAAAGGAAGGAAGGTTAGGGAAAATCATCTCATGTTATCAAGGCACACAAGCAGATACATGCCCACAGAAGCAGAAGGGGGTGGGAGCTGCGTCTCCTCTTGAGCCTGGCTCTCCCTTGAACTGGTCAAAGGAGGGAAAACACACACACACACACACACACACACACACACACACACACACACAGAGTTGGGCACAAAAATAAATCTTACTCAACAGGTAACTAGGAGGGAAAAAGAAAATCAGAGGGAGTAGATGAAGTGAGGTAAGAATCCTTCTGCTTTTTCACTGACTTACTACACAGATCCCGGAAGATTCCCACCCACTCCCCACCCTTGACCTGCTACTTCTTTCCTGAAAGGAAACTCGGGGAAGATGGTTGGGAGTTGAAACCAAGAATAAAGTCAGATTAAGGGAGAGATTAGTCCTGAGCAAAACAAAGTCTAACTAAAGATATACAAGAATACTCACAGCTTTTTATGAGGTGGCAAAGAAGGGGAATCTCAGGAGATGTCCAGTTGGAGAAGGGAAAGACAAATTATGGTACAGAAATAGGATGGAATTCCATTGTACTGTAGAAACTATCTGAAGGGGATGGTTTTAGAGAAACCTGGGAAGACTTGCATGAACTGATGTGGAGTGAGGAGAACAAGTCAGTGCAATGGAGAAGCAGGAGTCCTCAGGACCCTCGAGGAAGCACGCAGCTCACCCTGACAGACAGGGGAAGGGGCTCAGCCAACAGAAAGACATATGTTTTCTTGGACACGGCCAATGCAGAAATCTGTTTTGCTTATG
Source organism: Gymnobelideus leadbeateri (assembly GCA_011680675.1). Classification (NCBI taxonomy): domain Eukaryota; kingdom Metazoa; phylum Chordata; class Mammalia; order Diprotodontia; family Petauridae; genus Gymnobelideus; species Gymnobelideus leadbeateri. The sequence goes on along the minus strand of WOXC01009581.1, from coordinate 149,602 downwards.
TTTCTAGCATGGGTTTTTATTTTTCTTCTGTACTCAAGCAGAGGCGGGGGAGGAGGGGGAAGAAGGATTCTTGCTAAGGGAAAGTAATTTTTTTTTAGAAAAAGAAATGTCAACTAGCAGTTTCACGTGGCTGGCTAAGGAAAAAATGTGTCTTGTAAAAACACCCATTTTCCCCAGGGCACCATACGATGAGTCCCAAAGCTTTGAGCCACCCTACACTTGCACATCAGATAATTTATTCAGGCAACAGAAAGACTCCTTCACCTGCACCTCAGACCCACAGAACCTGCTTTTCCATTCACTGTTCTGTACTCTATCTGCTGACCATGCTTATGAATGCAGTTTAGAAACAAAAAGCACATGTGACCCATTTTATGCTGGAGACAGAAATCCATTGTCCTGTGCAGACTTGCAGAACTGGCTTTCTCCAGATCCCAGATTTCCCACCTATCTGTTCAGTTATGGGCTGGGAGCATTTCTCTACTTCAGCCCAGTCTCCCAAGAGTTCCCCAGGCAGACATTTGAGTGGATGTCCCTGTATCACTTGGAAAACTGCATTGTGTGAGCTTGCTCCCAATCCCCCTCTTCTGCCTCAAGTTTCCCAGGCTGTACCCTCTGAATGGAAAGCTCAATGTGTCCTCCTCACTTTTAACATCACCCAAGCCTACATGTTTCCTGACCTATCTTAACTCCCTTATGTGTAAATATTTGGGATCCACTGCTTTGCAAAGGAGTGAATCCCCACAGATGCTCCTCTTTGAGAAGTGAACTTGACCAGCTTCCCTGCTAAGTAGAGAAAGGTCTTGTTTGTGCCAAGCCATCAGAGGGATGAGCAGCACAGTTTAGGGGAAGCAGCATGCTGATAGTCTGCCAGGGGCCCAGCCCCTGGCCCTGAAGGTGACCCAAGCCACAACATGCAAAGAGAGGAGCTGATCAAGACCAAAAATTACAACCAGACAGTGAATTAATTTACTGTAAGATTCTGGCACTAACTCCTGAGTTTTAGCTGCCTTTCCAGACACAGAAACCCTAGCTAGTTTACTTTCTGTCTTGGTCAAATGTCTGATGTAAAATGAACCTGAAGGTACCAGACAGCATAGGGTGGGAATAATAAAAGAAAAAGTTGAAGTATGCCCAAATATCCATGACATGTAAGAATGTTAGCCAGAGCAAGGCATCAGAAAAACCTTGGGTGCTTCAAAGAGTACCCGTACCCAGCAGGAAAATACTCAGAAAGTTTGTAAATGTTGGGGAAAAATAAAATATTGTTTTAAAAAAAAATTAGGAAGCACCAGTCTGATCCCCAAGGCTTACTTTAGGGCACAAAAGCTCACTGTCATACCAAGACTGGAACCAGGGATTCCCACTCCCATGTCCTTTCCACTAAGGATTCCCAGAATCAATGACTTTAGTTAAGAGCCTTTCTAAACTTTCATTGAAAACCCCTGGCAGGGGCGGCTAGGTGGCGCAGTGAGTAGAGTGTCGGCCCTGGAGTCAGAAGGACCTGAGTTCGGATCTGGCCTCAGACACTTAATGCACACACAAACAAAAACCTAGCTGTGTGACCTTGGGCAAGTTACTTGACTCCAACTGCCCTCCAAATAGGCAAAAAAAAAAAAAAAGAAAACCCCTGGCAGCTTCTCACCCATTCCTCATATTTCATACTTTTTAATTCCTTTTTTTCCCCTTAGATTTGCTACTCCTTTCCCGAAAGGAAATGAAGGTAAATGACTGGGAGCTGAAATCAAGAATAAACATGCCAGTATTGCATACCCCTAAGGAATGGGGAACTAACCTAAGTGGCTGAACAAATTGGGCTTTTAAATTTCTTTGGACATATTTGCATTAATTTTCTAAAACCCCACCCACCAGATGAAACTCCTCCCCAAGTGTGTGGAGTTCACATTGTCCCTCACAGGCCATAATGTCTGTTGCCCAGAAACTAGAAAGAAAAGTTACCTACCTCGGGTAACATCTGTCAGAAACAGGATGTTGTTGGGGGAGCAGCCAATGCTTGTTGCAATTCTCTTGTAACTTTCACTCTCTATTTTATGTCCAATCTTAGTATCAAAATGACCATCAAATAGCTGGATGGAGGAAACATTAAAAAACCAAGTCAAACAGGTGAAAAGTGAATTCTCAATCATAGGCCAGTGAGACTGCACCTACATTTCCCCAGTCTTCCACACCCCACAAAATGTCATCTATGGAATGAAATTTACATGAGGCAGCAAACTGGCTAGATCCTCTTCTAGAAGTTCTTTTTGGGCCTGAGACCAAGTCACATTTTTCTTTGAGGCTCTGGATGTAGCAATTTTGACTTTTCTGTCTGCTGCTAGGTTTGTTGTGATCTTCCCTGTTACCACGATAACTTTCTATGGTCAGGCTCTATTTGTTGTTGTTTGCTCACTTTCCGGACCATTTCTTGACTTTTAACTTTATGTGAGGTCTGGACTCTGCTCCTGGGGTAGGGGAGGGCACTGTCCTAAGCTTCGTGTTTTTTCTGTAGCTAGTGCTGGAAGGGGTACACCTGCAGTTCTTCTAAGACAGTATGACCTAAGGAGAGGTATGGTGATTACCGTTCTGTTCTGTGCTCTCATCTCTGAGTAACCACAAACATTTTTTCCTGCCCCGGACCTGTGACCAGGGTCCCCACTCCCCTGGAGGCTCTAGTGCACTAGTGCTCCTCCTTGCCCTGGGACTGCAACCTGAAACAATGCAAGAGTCCTGAACCCGGTGCCAGCAAAGGGTCCCCCGTAATCTCCTTCTGACAAGCTGTCTGATTCCCTTATTGTCTGTAAGCAGAGAGCTCCAGAAGCCGCCAATGCCCATTCCCCCCTCCCCAAGGCCTGCTGCTGGCTTGCTGAGGCCTGGCCTGCACTGGCCTGGGCTCCACTCTCACCCCACTCAGACTGACCTTTTCTGCTGATCTTCTAAGCCGTCATGGGCTAGAAAACTGTTTCATGCCATCCTTTTGTTGGTTTTACTTCTCTAGAATTTACTTTGAAGTGTCATTCTAAATTCAACTGGATGAGAATCTGAGACCTCAGATCAGCCCCTGCCCTTACTCTGCCATCCTGGCTCCAAGCACCGTGCCCCCCAAGAGAGAGCAGGCATCCTGTGCAGGGACACACAGACTGTTGAGCCTTTCTGGCCTGACTGCTCCCAGGCAGTTGTTATATGCTGGCTTACTAGCTGATCTTCCTTACCTCATCTTTCACTGGGTCAAAGGAAATGCAGGCTGGTACCATCCTTCCTCCTCCTCTGCTGTGTATTCCCAGCAGATCGGGCTCTGCACTCTTCCCTCCCCAGGCCTCCAGAGGCTGCAAAGGCGGCCTCCACCTGCTGGTGTGTTTTGTGGTGCTTACACCACCCAATCACCCACAGAGGTTACTCGGCTCACCTCCAGAATATCCCCTTCTGTTGAGTAGCCAAAGAGCAGCTTTTGTGCCTCAACACTCCCTGAAGAATAGATGTACACCTTCATCCCAGCCTGCCTCCATTTCCTGATTGCGGGAACCACATCCTCAAAGAACCTGGAAAAGAGAGGTGACGGTGAGCCCAGGGTCACACGGATAGTAAGTGTCTGAGGCTGGATTTGAACGCAGAAAGACAAGTCTTCTTAATTACAAGCCGAGTGTTCTATCCCCTGCACCACCTAGCTGCCTCAAGCACACAATACACAGAAGCAAATTAACCTAGTGGTCTAGTGTTCAAAAAATCCTCAGACCCTGACTACTGAGCTAACACTGTGTGACAAAAATTAAGTAGAGCCAATACCTCCGCCCCCCCCGACAAGATTAGCTCCAAATGGATCCCTGACTTCAATATAAAAAAGTCACATCATAAAGAAATCAGAGGAAAAAGGATGAAGTTTTCCTTTTGGATTTATGGAGACTGCATGATCAAACAAGAGAGAGAAAAATTCACAGATGATAAAATGGAAAAATCTGATTATATAAAATTAACAAGTTTTTGCACAAATAAAACCACTGCAGCTAAACTGTTACCTTGGGGGGAAACCCCTTTGTAGGGTTTTATATATTGAGGGTCTTATATTCAACACACATAAGAAACTAATCCAAACTTATAAGAATAAGAACCATTTCCCGCATTGATACATGGACATGAATAAATGGATATGAATATGAATGTCAAAGGAAGAAAGCCAAGCTACCAACAGCCACAGAGAAAAAACAATCCAAAGGTCACTGATAATGTGAGGACTATCTTTGAGGCTACACCTCCTGGCCATCAAGACAGGCAAAGACATCCAGAAGGGCAATACAAATGCTGGAGGCCACAAGAACCCTGCTGAAGGAGCTGCCCATCGGTTAGGCTTCTGGATAGTGATTTAGAGCTCTGTCCCTGCAGCTGCTGAGCTGTGCATATCCTCTGGCCCAGTCACACCATCACTAAGCCCCCAAAACATCAAAGGGGCAAACATCCTCCGTTGGAAAATATAGTAACACACACACACACACACACACACACACACACACACACACACACACACACCCCTCTCTTGTCATGGCAAAGAACAGAAAACTAAGGGAGTACTCATCAAGTGGGGGATGTCTGAATGACATATAGTACCTAACACTATTATACCCTACAAAACAGAAGGGAAGGTTTCAGAGAAACCTGGGAAGACTTGTACAAACTGATTATGACTGAAGTGAGAAGAACGAGGATGTTTTACAAGTGTAAAGATACCAGCTCTTCCATGCTAGTGGCCTTTGGTAAGATGTTATTAAGTCATTTCCTCCCATTCTAAAGGACAGGCTCAGGATTAGGTGAAGAAGGAACTGGGGAATGTTTGGACTGGTGAAAAAAATTGGCGGGGGGGCAGGGGGAGGGCAAACGGAGAAGGAGGAATGGGACAAGACATCACAACCATCTCTAAATATCTAAACAGGTAAGCTTTATTCTACTTGTCTTCAGTGGGCAGAATGAGGAGCCATAGACAGAAATGGTTGGGTCAAATTTAACCTGAAATCATTAGGGCTACTGAAAAGTGGAAGAGGCTGATTTTGAAGGGTTTGGGTTCCCTCATTTAAGGTCCTCAAGAAAAGGTTGGGTAACCACTTAGTTTCTATGTTAAGGAAAAAATCGGGGTGGCTAGGTGGCGCAGTGAGTAGAGCGCTGGCCCTGGAGTCAGAAGGACCTGAGTTCGGATCCGGCCTCAGACACTTAACCCACACACAAACAAAAAAACCTAGCCGTGTGACCTTGGGCAAGTTACTTAACCCCAATTGCCCTCCAAAAAAAAAAAAAGATCACAACTTAGGTCCAAGTGTGTTGGCCTAAAATAAAATAGCCTCTGATGTCCTTTCCAAAGATGAGATCCTACAACTAGGAGAAATCAGATGCATACTGGTTAATTTCATAAAGTTTTGCAGCCTTGTTTTATCTCAAAGCCTGAACAACCCCAAATAGTTCCTATTCTGATCGTACGGTGCTATTTAAGCAATCAATACTATAAACATTCTTTCCCTCCCACTTCCAAAATTCCCATTTCCAACTGGAGTGAAAAAATATATTACTGTCTCTGCAAACATCACTAGGAAGGACAGCTTCAGTATGATAAAGCATTCAAATTAAGAAGGGGAAAAAACCTATAAAGCAGAAGTCAAGATGGCATGGCCAGGGAAGAGTTATGGTATGGGAAGTAAGCAAGAGAGTATAAAAATAGGACAGTTCATTGTCATAGCCAGTGGTGAGTGGAAGAGAACCAGGAGGCATGGGTCCCTTTGGGGCTAGTGGCTTAGTGCCTTCCAGGCATGGTCTCTCATGGTCCGGTTTGGAGGGTTGGGGGGGGCAGCAGCAAGGCAGAAGATGGCCAGAATGGAGACCAGTAGCTTCCTTCCTCCCAGGAACGGTCCCTGGTCATGCTTGTATATAAGATATTCCTCCAGCCGAATGGCCACAGAACTGAGGGGGCCACTCCCACCCTTTCTCATTCACCTTCCCCCCTCCTCTCCACCAGGGGCCATTTTACATCACTCCAATGCTGAGAGAGGCTGCAGTCCTCCCTCCACCAGTGAATGTCTTAGCCCTCTGATGTCATGATGAGATGGTCCTTGGGGGACCTGTGGGCAGAGTGTCTGCAGCCTGTGGCCTCCAGCCTGGCCAGGACTGCCAACCCCTCACCTTTGCTGAGCCAGCATCTGAGGAATCTGAGGGCTTCAGTTTGGTGCCCTCACCTGGCATGCTGTGAGGTGAAGCAGGGACATTTGGTCTTGTCTTTCTTTCTTTTTTTGCTTTTTGGAGAGCAATTGGGGTTAAGTGACTTGTCTAAGGTCACACAGCTTGTGTGTGTGTGTGTGTGTGTGTGTGTGTGTGTAGTGTCTGAGGCCGGATTTGAATTCAGGTCCTCCTGACTCCAGGGCCAGTGTTCTATTCTCTGTGCCACCTAGCTGCCAGGGGGTCTTGTCTTTCTAAGACTGGGTTCAAGGATTTTAGCAAGGTCAGTGCCTAGAGCTGGGATGTAGCTGGTCATTTCAGTTTTGTTTTGAAATCTCCCTCTGCGGATAGATAACAATCTAGTTACCTGATTTCTCTGTATTTCTGCAAAGTGATGAAGGTGGCTTTGGCCATGGTCTCCATTTAGCTCAGATACTACAAGCCCCCCTCACTAGGCCTCCCCAGCCCTCCAGACTCTGTAGATGAAGAGGTTAAAAGGCCTCTGAGGGGCCACTTAAGGAGGGTGGAGCAGCTCCTGGTGTGGTGAAAGCCTGGAGAAAGGGAACTTTAGAGGTGTGGGGGGGTGAGAAAAGGGGGCTTCCATGGCAGGACTCAGAAACTTCAGCCTGACACTAGTAACGAGCTCTGGGACTTGGCTTTTTGCCCGTCTCTGAGACACAGAGCTGGCTTTGAATCCTGCTTTAATAGCTATGTGACCTTGGGCTGCTCAAGGTCTCTTGAGCCCCCATTTCTTCATCTGTAAAATAGGGACGGTAATTATAAACAGAACAGTAAGGGCAGGGCTGTCGTGAGGCTCAGATGAGAATGTAGGCAGAGCACTTTCAGAATATTGTTTGTTCATTTGGAGGCCTTGGCAAAGGTCATGGGGCAGCCCCACAGACATCAGTGGGCTGAGAGAGCCCCTGGCCGAGGGAGATGGGAGGGGACAAGTAGACTCCTCCTCTGTGTGTCACTCACTCGGCCTTCACAGTCCCAGCAGCGAAGGCGGCCCGCCAGATGTGGCCCTGGAGCTGTTTTAGGGCTGGGGTCTTCCTGTCCAGAGACATCTGCCAGTAGACATTGTCCACCACAGCCTGGATCATCTGTTCTGTGTCATCGCCGTGCTCCGATCTGGGGGGAATCAGCACCGCTCCATCCAAGTGAGAATCCTCTTCTGCCTGCAAGCCATTGTAAAAAACGATTTATTTTGTTAAACGTTTTTCAAAATAAAACCCAAAAACCAAAGCAGGCATTTTCTTCATGGACTTTCAGTCTCATCATCCCAAATGGAAAGATATCACTTTTTATTAAAATCAGAAGGCTGTGGAAGCTGAGTCTTTGGGACCATCTACTTCAAAGCTCCATTTTATAAATGAGGAAACTGAGGCCCAGACAGCGGCCGGCTGTGGCCTCCCTCAGGCACAACTGGCAGCAGAACCAAGCCCTTCCAACTCTCTGTCTGGAGGACTTTCCACCAGATTACACGGCCCTTTCAAAGGACAGGACCCGAGAGTCTCCAACTAGGAACAGAATGGTCATTCTTCATTTTCTCCACAGCGCCTACGTTAGTAAAGGTACAAAATGTAATGCCACAGAGAGTGAGAAGGAAAGACAGACCGAGAGAAAAAGAGGGAAAGGGAGAAAAAGAGGAGAGAGGAGAGAAAGAGAGGGGAAAGAAGAGGAGGGAGGGAGGGAGAGAGAGGAGGGAGGACAAGAGGGAGGGAGAGAAAGTGCGCTTTGTTTACAATAGAGCAGAACAGGGAACAAGGCAACAGAAGGGAGGCTTGTTTTAGGCGGCAGATGAGAATGTGATCTATGTATCAAAGTTTTAGACAGAGACACCAGGGTCAGGAGGGCGCAGTTATGGGGCGTGGGGGGAGGGTGAGAACTGCGGCAATAGAAACACCTTCACTAAAGGAGGAGGAGGGGCGTGCCTGGGGCCGGGGGAGGGGCCACAAGTTTTCCAACCTGTTTTCTCAGTAGACTCACATCCTGTTGACACTCTTCTTCTCCCCAGTGAGTGTGCAGATAGTCTTTAACATTCTCTCGAACATAGGAAAATAACGTGTCCTGGACAAAAATAATCGTGGAGAAGAGGTCACTAAAGAGGCAGGATTCAGGCCTAGAAATGAAGTCACGGTTTTTTTCCACGTTCTCAGTTTAGCACCAAGACCATTTACCAAAAATGTGACTAAGGTTCCATTTACAGGAGGAACTATGACCAGCAGGGCTCTTTCTTAGTAGCTGAGTTAGACATTAAACTCCCTATCAGAAAATGAGAATTTTTTTTAAAGTCCTAATACTATGCCTATTAAGAATAGGGAGTATATTCCTAGGCAGCTCAGTGGATACAGCACTGGGCCTGAGTTCAAATTTGGTCTCAGACATTTCCTTGCCGTGAGACCCTGGGGTGTCTGTTGGCCTCAGTTTCCTCATCTGTAAAATGAGCTGGAGAAGGAAATGGCAAACCATCCCAGTATCTCTGCCCCGAGAACCCCAAATGGGGTCAGAGGAGTCAGGGACGACTGAAGGTGACTGAACGAACACAGAACAATCTGAGATTTGTATATTGTCTAGAGTTCTATCTTGTCTTCCCCCTGGGTTTGGCAAGTTGTTTATATAGCACATTTCCCCAGGACAAGGGGATTTAGATTTAACCCACTACTAACCACCTATTCAAATACTGGGCTCCCCAGGGCATGATGGTGGCAGGCTTAAAACCTGAAGGGGCCCAGCAATCAGTCTGGAGAGCTGCCTCACCCCTCAGCAGAACGCCCACCAGAGTGTCCATGGCCTGTGCCAGGGGAGGAAGCAGTCACACTAATGAAACAGAGAGACCCAGGATGTCCCAGGGAGAAATCAGAGCTAAGTATGTCTTGGTTACTGGCCCAAGTGGCTTGATGGGAAGAAGCTGGAATATTTCTCTTCCACCAGACTACAATTCAATGACCTTAAACATAAGGGGCCTCACCTCCCATAAATGGCCATTTATGCTACAGAGGAAAGAGGTCTGTTAGGAGCTGTGGCACGATGGAGAGAATATTGGCCCCAGGGTCAGGGGCACCTAAGTTAAAACCTGGCCTCAGACACTTACTAGCTGTATGACCCTGGACAAGTCACTTAACTCCTGTTTGCCTTGGTTTCCTCATCTGTAAAATGAGCTGGAGAAGGAAATGGCAAACTATTCTGATATTTTTTGCCAAGAAAATCCCAAATAGGGTCACAACTGAAAACAGCCAAACAGCAAAAGCAAAGGGTTTCTAAGAGTAAACTGAGCATTGTCACCTCATGAAGGGTAAGAGACCACACAGATTCTGATCTGATGATCAGAGTGGCTGCTTTAAAGCGAAGGCTGCACAACGTTCCTGGGCATGAAAGAAAGCCCTCCAAAAGGGGGGGTAAAGATGGAGTCATCTGCATAACACAATATTTTTGGTTTCCTGAACTGACCTAGATGAAAGCTGATGTTTATCATGTATTCATTTTCAATTACAAAAGTAACTTGCCAAACATTTCATTTGTTCAAATAATTACATTTTAGTTAAGAAAATATACAGAACCACTTTCAGCTAAAATGGCTGTCAGATCCTCCTCAAACCTTTTTGGGGGGCTCAGTGTCTATAAATCTACTTCACCCAAAGCCAGGCCTAAGTCCAGGGGCTGTAACAGAAAGAGGCCAGCAGCCTCCTCTCTCATCTTAAGACGTGGCTGGCCTGCAGAGGTCAAGAGTGACCAGCGCTACCTGGCAGCGCTCAGACGAGGACAGCCCAGGCCCAGGCACTCCAATGTCCTCAGTACTCTGTCCTGGGATATCACAGAGGGCCCTGGAGATCTGATGCCACAAACCCCAAAGATGTGGGGGACGCCATCTCAGGAATCAGCATAGGGATCCAAGGCAAGACCAACCAGGGCATGGCAGAGGATAGAGCCTGGCCCTGGGACAAAGCCCCAATTCAGAAACAAAAACTGAAGGAGTTAGTGAGCCAGAAAAAATTGCCCCAGGCCAGTTTAATTAATTACTGTAAATCCAGAGATCCCCTGAAGGAAGAGAACACCTCCCTAAGAACTGACTGGATTTTCAAAGGAAAAAAATGCATTTTCCACAAGGACATGAATAACCAGAAGAAATGAGAAGCTAAAAAAAGAAAGAAGGAAATGAAAGCTCTAGAGGAAAGACTAGGCAGGGGAAATGACAGCTTAGAAGAGAAACTGTTAACCTTTACAGGACTCCCTCAAAACTATTCTAAACCAAAGATTCCACGGGACAGCAAGAACATTAGGACAAAATCAAGACTAAAAAAATAGAAGAAAACGTCAAATATCTGGGGAAAAGGTCAAAAAAGGATAATTTCTGAATTCTTGGAATCCTTCAAAACCATGATTTTTAAAATAGCTTGTCCAACTGTATTTCAAGAAATAATTTAGCCTGTCCTGATCTCACAGAACTAGAAGGCAGAATGAAGACAGAAGGAGGTCCCAGCAAAGGTGAGGGCAAATACTGCTGGCTCCAGAAAGAAGTGCTTCAAAGCTCTCTACAGCCCCTCCCCCTACCTGTGGGGGGCCTGACCCAGATCACTTAGGTGGGCTGGGGGGTGGGGGTGCCCACCAAAGGGCCAGGGGCTGGTCCAGCCCAGCAAAGCAGCAAAAGGACCCTAGGGCTGGGGGCAGCTAACAGCTCACTCACAGGAATCTGAGAATCTCAGTTTTGACCTGCCTCGAGATGAAGTGTGGCTCTACAAACAGAAGAAAGCCCTGAAGGTGATGCTGGCCCTTCTAGTGGGGAGCAGGTGAGGCACATCACTCGAGGCTTGCCGTCAGCCAGAGTCAGACTTAACTGGCAAGGAATTCCCCAACCATCCAGAGATAAGGCTGGTGTCTGGTGTCTGAATAAAAAGCAGCTCATATATTTTGGAGGTTATGGGAATTTAACGGAAGATCAAATCAGTACGTGTTTGTGAATGGGATGAAATGTCTTTTTGAAATCCAGGCGTCTAAGAGGACAGACACTTAGGACATAGAAACTCTGGCCTGGAGGCAGCATAAGCAGGGTCCCGAACAAAGGCTTTGTACAGAGAGCCAGACACCAGGGCTGTGGAATGAAGGAGCTTCCTTATCCTCACTGGAACCCAGGGGAACGGAGTAAGTTAGTTCCCCAAGATGCAGACTGAGTCCTTCCCGGCATTCTCAAATACCAGTTCCTCCAGATCATTTTCCCCCCAAAGGTTTAGCACTCAGACAACCAAATAATGCTGGACTTAACTGGGTTCCTAAGAGTTAACAGATACTGTTTAAGTTCATCTGTGATAAACACACTTGTGCACTTGAGTGAAGGAGAAAGGTGTATTCCCAGCACAGAACAAAAAACTTCCAGGGAGGAAATAAAAGCCTGGTGTTTTCAGTATGCCTGGAGTCTCCCTCAGGAGCCAAGGCAAGAAGGAATCACTCGCTTTAAGGAGATGTCAGGCAGCTCTGGCCTGCCTTCCAAAGCACATACTGCACAGGGCTCAACTAGAGGTTTAGGAGTAACCACACATCTGGGTCCTAAGACTCCTCCCATGTTTGGGTCTGGCCTCCAACTCGTACAATTCTAAAAAGAATTCCACAAAGCACAGCATCTTCAGCACAATTATAAGTTTTGGTCTTCTGGCTTTAATTTGCATGTGAATGGCCTAGGAGATGGCAGAAATAAGTTAACTGAATGCCCTCTCCCCACTCTGAAGCCATTGGGAGTTCACATGAAGCAGTGCAGAGCAAGGAAAGCAGAACCCTAAAGACATTTTCAGATTTCTAGTGCAGAATGCTCCTTGAACTTGCATATTCTAAACGTACAACCCCGCTGCAAAAACACAGCATTTTAACATTTCAACTTGAAAGTGCTCATTTTTTTTCTTAATGTGCCAAATACAGCCATCTGGATATTATCCATTAAAATGGGAGGAGGGAGGAAAGATAGAAATAGAAAAAACTAAGATGAAGGCGGCTGGTGGCACAGCAAGCTGGTCGAGCCTAGGACTTGAAGTCAGGGAGACTCAAGTTCAAATGTGGCCTGTGCCACCTACCAGCTTCGATGTGACCCTAGGCAAGTCACCTGCCCTTGGGTTGCCTCAGTTTCCTATGTGGCTCACAGGGTCAAATGAAACAACCCTTGCACAGCACCCAGTGCAGTGCCTGGCACAGAGCAGGCATCCCCCCAAAGCTGGCTCCTGATGATAGCTATCAGACTAATAATCCAAGTGGAGGAGCTGGGCCCAAGGCCTGACCTGTGGGAGCCTGCTCAGCCTCCTGGCAGATACTCCATCTCCAGCATCTCTCCAGAGGAGCTGAGGAGTTTTCAACCAAAAAAACATTCTTCCTCTAAATAAAGGGCCATAGAGTGCTGTTACATCTAGCTGAATAATTTGTTGAACTGACTTTTCTCCACAAATGGCTATTTCTTATAGTGAAAGTAAAGCCCTCCAGCTGAGAAACACCCGGGGGAGGTTTGCAGCTGGGGGGGGAGGGGACCTGGAATGGGGCCAGTCAAGGAAAACACACATGGGTCACTAGAGCTAGAGGCCTGGAGAGCAGGACCAAGGTTTCATCTGTGCCCTTAGCATAGCAAAGGGGGCACAGGGCAAGCAGGAAGAAATGCTCCCACACTGATCAAGGCCAAACAAACCAAAAACCTCCAGGAGGGAAACCCCACAAGGCATTCCTCAAACTGGGTTTGGGAAGGGCTAAGCTTTAAAGGGAACCTCAAGGGTCTGCTGACACTGATGTCAATCCACATTTCCAGGTTACTCACCAGCACAGAGTGCCTGGCCCACCCCAGCCCAGCCCCACTTCCAGGGGCTCCGGGATGCCCTTTTCTATCACTGGATAATGGGGCTTTTAGGAAAGCCCATTCAAACGCCTAGGTTAAGCATTTAAAGCCCTCTCCACTGGGGTCCTTGGCTCTTGGTGCATCCTGGATCTCCTGGCAGTCTGGGGAGACCTAGGGACTCCTCAGCATTGATTTTAAATGCAAGAAAACAAAGTATGTATAATCACCACGGAAACCAATTACAGTTAAATGGGGGTCCACATATTATAAATGAGCCCTACCCCAAGCCCTCACTGCTTCCATCTCTGAAATCTACCCTTGATCTGACTCTCACTGACCCTTGGGGGAGGCTGCCATGGCTCCTCCTGCTACTCTGCTTTTCTTCTCCAGAGATCCATGGGCCCTGTGCCCAGCTGGGTCGGTCTCACAGCAATTAGTTAGTGCTCAAGGGCAGCCGCTGATTGGTCCGAGCCAGGATCCCTGAACCAGCCACCCACCTCACAGAAGACCACCAGGTCCTGGGGCAGCTCTGTGTGTAGGCCTGGTATCACAGTTCCCAGCCCTAGAACCAAGCTAGCCTGGAAGAAATGGAGGAAAGCCTGGCCTCCCTGGCCTGGGGCATGGGCTAGGACATTACTCTGACCTCATACCTGACAGTGTGTGTGAATAGTCTGTGAAAAGCCCCAAATGAAAATATGAGCTGGTTACAGACCACAGAGGACCTTAAGAAGCAGATAAGAGAAGTGGAAGAAAAACTGGGAAGAGAAATGAGAAGGATGCAGAAAAAGTATGAAATGAGGCTCAACAGCCTGACTGAGGAAAACAACACCTTAAAAAATAGACTAACTCAAATGGCAAAAGAGGCTCAGAAAGGCAATGAGAAGAATGCCTTAAAAAGTCGACTTTGCCAGATGGAAAAAGAATCTCAAAAGCTCACTGAAGAGAATCTTTCCTTCGGAGTTAGAATGGACCAAAAGGAAGCTACTGACTTTGTGAGAAATTTTTAAAAAATGACATGCTTCACTATCGTCTCACCGGAATTTAGGAGGTCCGTCAGCTTAGACACATCCTTATGAGGTCTCACTGGAATTCCCCGAGCGTCCATGACACAAAAAAGTTGGTTCTGGGGAGCGACAACCCTTTGTTTCTTGTCTTACCATAACAGATTCCGACTGTTTCTTTTCCCTGTACCAGCCTCCATCCTTCCCAAGCATTTCCAGGCTTTAGAGATGCTGTTACCAACCTTCTAAAACTCCCCTACAGATGCTCACAGGTCATGGTCACGTCCTGGGCCCCCCAGAGGCCTCTATGTGAACCTGTGTCAGTGAGGATCCCTCTGACTTCTGGGGACCTCCCCGCATCACCACAAGGCCAGGCTCTCCGGCTGAGTCCTGAGGAGCCCCAAAGTGCAGCCAGGCCAGGACCTCCTTTGACCCGGGAAGTCACAGGCTCACAGATCCTCTGACCTCCTGGTCCAGTCTGGGGAGGGCTGGCCAACATACAGATGAGCCACCTCCCACCCTTAATCTCTCCTTACTAGAGTCTGACCTCTTTGACTCCTCCTGAAGACCCTCCCGGGCTCCTCCTCTGGACCGCCCCTAGATTCCTCCCACTTCCTTCTGTGTGTAAGACCCGGTGGGTGTGAGATGCCCCCCAGAATGGGGCGAGCGCCCTAGAATGACCCAGCACATGCAAGCGGAATGCGGCAGGCCCAGCCCCGCTGGTATCTGGGGGTCTCCCAGCAGCCCTGAGGACCTGCAAACAGCTTTCCGTTCTGATGAGTCTCTAGCCTCGTTCGCTAGCTCCCGGCCAGGCTCAACGCGGACCGACCCTGTATTTTAGCATCTCCTTCAGCTGCCCAAACACCTTCCTCTGGGAAGGGGCCCACAGGCCTCCCCAAACCCCCAAAGCCCGCTCCTGGGACTTCCGAGAAACTACCGTTCGAGACAAAGAGAATGTAATTGATGGTCCCTGTGTCACCGTCGGAGACTCGGAGCTCTCCTGGGGGGGGCAGGAGGGTGAGGAAGGCGGGGTCTGCGGCTCACTCGGACTGGCCCCCGGCATCCCCCCCGCCCCCCCAGTGCCAGCACGAACCGGCTTCTGCCCCGGAAGGCCAGGACAGCAGGAGGGCCCCGGGCCACCAGCCCCTCCACCCTGGGGGCAGCCCGCCCTCCCCTCCCCCGCGCCAGCATGCACGGGGTGGGGGTAGGGGGCCTGGCACACAACAGGCACTTGGCACATGCATGCAGACCTGGCTTTGGCTTCCAGGAAATCACCCCAGGGAAAGGCGCAGACCCCCTCCCTGCTTTATGGGCTGCAAAAAATAAGGGCATCCACAATAAGCATTTATTAAGCGCCACTCTATACCAGGCCCAGAACCTGGCCATGGGGGGAAAGGGGATAGTACACCAGGAGTAGCGCTGGCTGACCCCACCCTCCCCCGGGGCGCCCCGCCCGCAAGCTTCCCAGAGGCAGGCGCTTCCTCAATGTCAGCCCCCCCCCCTTCCCCGCGCCCTACACAGCAGGCACCTCCTAGGTGCTTCCCCCCCCCCCCCCGCCCAGCACACAGCCGGCGCTCCCTAGGTGCCGCCGCGCTGCCCACTTCCGGCCGCCCCTCACCTTCACGAAAGCAATCGGGGTAGTGGTACCTTCGATGTCGAGCAGGATCACGGTCACCTCCGGGGGCACCGAGAGCACCCCCATGGCTCCGCCCCGGCGGCCGCGGCTGCAGCGGCTACGGGGAGCACGGGAGGACCGGTTGTGCGCAGGCGCGCTGGAGCTCGAGGGGGCGGGGCGGTCGGGGCCACGTGAGGCGCAGGGGGCGTGCCCCCAAGGCTGCAGGAGGCAGTGCCGATTGACAGGCGAGTACCGCCTCGGAGCGCTCCGGGGGAGGGGGGGGGGGAAGAGTACGCCGGCGCGGGCTCCGCTGTGGGACTGCGGGAGCACGTGCCGAGAGGCTTCCCCCCTCCCCTCGTTCGGACGCTCCCCAGACCTTCCCCTTTCCCAGGTGGGCAGATGGACCCTCTGCCCCACAGCGCCCCGTCCCCGCAGAAAGCCTCTGCGAGGTCTCCCGCTCCCGTGGCCCGGGCTAGGCACTTTTTCTAGCTGGGGGGGCCGGCCGCGTTGGCGTGCCGGGGAGTGGGGGAGGGGAAGCGGAAGCGCCTCCCGGGCCGCGCCACCGCCGAAAGGCGCTCCCCGGCGCGCACGCTTCCTGTGCCGCTGGTTCCAGCCCGCCCGAGGGAGGACCCAGCACGCGTGCGCGCTCGCCGGCTAGCGCCGGCCGCAGCGAGCGGGCACCTGGCGCAGTCCCCCCGGCCTCCCCTGCGGCCTTAGCCGAGCCCCGGCCGACGGGAGCGGCCGCGCGCCGGGGGTGCGCGTGAGAAGGAGGCGGCGGAGAGGCGGGGCCGGAGCGGACGCCGCCGCGCAGACCCAGGTACCCGCGGCGGGCATCGGTGGCGGCTTGGCCCGGCGGCGCGTCCGCGGCTCGGCAGGCGCCCCGAGCAGCGCGTCCGCCCTCGGCGGCGCCGGCCATTATGGAGGTCCCGCCCCGGCTGTCGCAGGCGCCGCCGCCATTGTTTCCCTCGCCCCCCGCGGCGTCGGCCCCCCGCAGCCTCTCCCATTGGCGGCCCAGGGCGCCCCGGCTGCTTGCCCCGCTGCTGCCGTCGCTGAGTTCCGGCTCCGCCCGGCAGGGGGCGCGCCGAGCGCCGCGCCACGTCACCGCCCCCCAGCCCTCGCGATTGGCGGGCGGGGCGTCTATAAAGGGAGGGCGCAGGCGGCGCCCGGATCTCTTCCGCCGCCATTTTAAATCGGGCTCCATCCAACGCGCCGCCGCTGCGACTGCCTCTCCGCGCCGCCTGCCCCCGGCCGACAGCCCCGCCGCCATGGAGGACGTGAACGAGTACAGCAACATGGAGGAGTTCGCCGAGGGCTCCAAGATCAACGCCAGCAAAAACCAGCAGGACGACGGGTACAGCACGCTTCCTTCCTCCTCGTGGCCCCGGCCCTGCCGCCGGGCCTCCGCGCCCCGGGGACTGCGCGCGCCGCCCGGGCCCGCGCGCCCCTCCGGTCTCTCCGCGGGGCGCGGGAGCCGGGCGGGGGCGGGGGGGAGCCGGGCCTGCTCCCCTCCCCCTTCCCGCGCGGTGGGGGAGGGGCGCAGGGCCCGCGGGCCTGGTCGCGCAGGCGCCGCGGAGTGGTGGGGGGGAGGGGCCGGCGGGCCTGCAGGCCGCGGCCTCTTTGTCCGTGCGGGCGGAGGGCCCGGCGGTGCGGGACAGCGCGGTAAGCGGCCGTCGCTCCCTTTACAGTAAGATGTTTATCGGAGGGCTGAGCTGGGACACGAGCAAGAAAGACCTGACCGAGTACCTGTCCCGCTTCGGGGAGGTGGTGGACTGCACGATCAAGACGGACCCGGTCACGGGCCGATCGCGGGGCTTCGGCTTCGTGCTCTTCAAAGACGCGGCCAGCGTAGACAAGGTGCGGGGCGGGGCCGGGCGGCACGGGGCGGGCGCGGGGGCTGCGCGGGGCTGAGCACCGGCCTGTGCCCCGCAGGTGCTGGAGCTCAAGGAGCACAAGCTGGACGGCAAGTTGATAGACCCGAAGCGGGCCAAGGCGCTGAAGGGCAAGGAGCCGCCCAAGAAGGTGTTCGTGGGCGGCCTGAGCCCGGACACGTCGGAGGAGCAGATCAAGGAGTACTTCGGGGCGTTCGGAGAGGTGGGGGCCCGGGGGCCTCTGGGGGGAGGGCGGGCTGCGGGGCGCCGCGGGGGGCCAGGACTTAGCCCTCTCACCCGCGCGGGTTCTGCTTCCAGATCGAGAACATCGAGCTTCCCATGGACACAAAGACTAACGAGAGAAGAGGATTCTGTTTTATCACGTACACAGACGAAGAGCCAGTAAAGAAATTGTTAGAGAACAGATATCACCAGATTGGTTCTGGGAAGGTAGGGCTCTGGGGCGCCCGGGTGCTGGGGCTTGGGGACGCAGCCTCGAGGGGCTCGGGCCTGACTCTTTGTGCTTGATCCCGCAGTGTGAAATCAAAGTTGCCCAGCCCAAAGAGGTATACAGGCAGCAACAGCAGCAACAGAAAGGAGGGAGGGGCGCTGCGGCCGGCGGCCGAGGTGGGACTAGGGGTCGTGGCCGAGGTAAGCCCTGGCGCTTGGTGGTCTGAGCAAGCCCAAAACACTAGAAAAATGCTCACGTCCTGGGTGCTTTTTAATTTCTTTTTATTTTCGTTTTTTGAAAAGTCAATCATTTTTAAGGAATAATTGCACTGAAATTTAGTGTCATCACTAGTAGGATGAAAATAAAGGTTATCATTAGGTACACCATGGCGTTTGAAATTTCCTTGGGAGGGGGGAGTCCTGTAGCCTAAGTGGAACAGCCCACCATCCATATTAATTTTGTCCTGGTTTTCCATAAAATTTAGGAAGCATGATATTGGCACAATTGGACTTTCTGCCCCCTTTATGTCAAATGAAAGAGATTTATTTGTAAGCAGATAGCACCAAAGGTGCCCATTCTGCCACTTAAGATTTGTAGAATGAGGGACAATTTATCTTTACTAGAAATTCAATCCACTCGATTTTATGTTAGACCTGGGGGTCAGAAGTTATTTCCTAACAATCATTGTGCATTGTTTCAGGTCAGGGCCAAAACTGGAACCAAGGATTTAATAACTATTATGATCAAGGATATGGAAATTACAATAGTGCCTATGGTGGTGATCAAAACTATAGTGGCTATGGCGGATATGATTATACTGGGTATAACTATGGGAACTATGGATATGGACAGGGATATGCAGACTACAGTGGTAAGAATATTTAACTTAATTTCATTGGCATTAAAATTCAGTGTTTAAAATACAATCCCCCTCTGAAATTGTTTTGGTGCATAGGTTTGTTCTTCTATCAAAGTGTTTGGCTCCGCTAAAAACTGAGCTTTTAAGACAGTCTATAGAATGGTAGAATGCATATGCATACATAAATTGACAGTGAATAGCTCTAAATGTAATAAATGTTCATTTTGAAGACTAGTTAGCAGCAACTATGAACTTTTTTTTTTTGCTTTACTATTTAATGTTGGGTATGTCAAGTTGTGGGGCACTTAATGATTTTTTTCAGCAATAGTATTGTTAGTAGATTTTGAGGTTAACCCATTGCATACACATCTAATTCTTTTGATCTTTTCAAAATAGGTCAACAAAGCACGTATGGCAAAGCCTCCCGAGGGGGTGGTAATCACCAAAACAATTACCAGCCATATTAAAGGAGGACATGGAGAAAACAGGTGTGTGTGAGAATACAAGAAACATTTAAAGTGCTTACTGATATTTAAAGATCAATAGACAAATAAAAATAGGTGAAAGTATGTTTTATGTAGCTTTTTTACTAAACTTTGTTTAACTTAAAACCTTTTTTTAAAAACTTGTATTTTTTTAAAGTGTCTATAGATCTTTAACTTTAAAATCTGATCTCGCCTTCCTTAGTACTCAGAAAAACTTAAAAGTTTTTCTGTTCGCTTTGTGTGCCAGGTGGTCTAAAGGAATAATTAAACATTTTTAGAGCTATTAACAGGTAAAGTACTGAAATGGGTACAACTTAAGGAAAGCAGGAATGTTGTCTTCTAACTCTGACATTATACCTTGTTTGTACCCGCCAGCGGGAACTTCATTGCAGGCCGTGTGTCACCCTGACCACGTCTCTCTCTGGGGGTCGCACGTTGCGGGCAGAGCGCAAGGCACACACCAGAAAACGCTGTCCTGTGGTATGGTCTCTTCCAACTTCATGTACCAGCGTAAAGATTAAAGTGGAAAACTTCAGACTTTGGCTTCTTTTTTAATCTTTTTGAAGATTAAGTCTCTTAACTTAAATGGTTTTTTACAGGAGTTAAAGTACATAAATGCCTTTTTACAGCTTAATCATTTTGGTCTTCTGTTTAGTGTTGTATTTCAATTGTGGAGCCTCATTTTAAGTGTGTATTCTTTAAGATTTAATGCTTGCTTTTTCTTTTTATAGCTAATAGTGAAATCTGCAAACCAAAACAACTTTTAAATCTGGGGAAAAAAAGTTAAAGATCATATGCACAAACAAATTTTGAACTTTACAGAAAACCTATTGAAAATCCAGGTGTTTGGCCAGAGATTGTTGAAATTTTCATTTGCTAGAGATGCTTCTAAATAAAGCTTACCTAGTTAATTACTGCTTGTGAATTTCCAAATTTCCTCTTCCTGGGACCAGAAGAGATTTAAATGTTATTAAATTGAAGGCCCCAGGTCAACATTTAAAACTGGTAACATTTTTCAAGTACATAATGCTTATGATCTTTAACTATTGAAGAAAAGAATAAATTGAGGACTTAAAACAATTCATGAAAATGGACCTTTGGAAACTTGTGACAATTGCACAATCTGATGGGTCTTCTGCTTTGTTTTAGGTGCGGATGCTACAGCAGCCTGTCTTGCAGGATGACGACATTGAATGGAGAGTGGTCTTCTATTGATCTGAGATGACTATTTTGTAAAAGACTTTTAGTGTACATGACACAACTGTGTCCAATTGTATATAGCGGCCGATTGAGTTTTCTTGTTTTTGCTTTTGTCCTTTGCCATCTGTGTTATGACAAAATGTGGATTTGTGTTTATACAAATTTTATTTGTATAATTTCATGTTACTTGATTCTCAAAAATAAATTACTTGTGATTGTTTTTTTCTGTGTCAGGTACTAAATAGCTCTGTAAAAAATGTAATTTTAAATAAGCAATAATTGAGGCAGTTTATTCTCTAGGAGTCATGGACAGTGGGGAGAAGCAGTGGTCCTTTATAAATAGAAGCAGCAAATTTTGCCTTAGTGTCCTAATTCCCCTGACAAAGGTCTATGCTAAGGATTCATGTCCATGTTTAAAATAAGCATAGATGCTAACGACCATGCAGTTGAACGGTGTTTGTCCCTCACATTCATTCTTGGGATCTTTGATGAGAAGTGTTAATTCAGCATGTTGTGAATAGCTGAAATTGTTTTTATCAGGCCATAGATCCCTCAACTTTTTTTTTCCTAAGTAGTAGAGCACCTTTTTATTAAACACCACAAAGTAAGTTAGTAAGTACTTTTATGAGTTGACGAGATGCTTTCAGCCTGTTTGTAAAAAAAAAAAAGCCAAAAAACCCATTCATCTATTATGATTACTTGACACTTGCATTGAATGTAAGTGTAGTTCAAATTGCAAATTTCTACATCCATTGAAACTGGATCAAAGATTAATATGGGCAAGATTTTCACTATAGAATTGTAAGTAAATTAATTGTATTCTGAAATAGTGCATTATGTCACTGCTGCTGCCAAACCATAAATAGCTATTTCTTATTGGAACACATACTTGGAAAGCTTTAGTAGAGTTATGGCTTTTGTCTTGGAAGTTTTTAGGAAAAGTCATGATAGTAAATCCCATAAACTCATGTATTGTTTTGTATTCTAAATAAAGGTTATTTTTCCATTTTTAAGTGATATTAATAGTGCATGTGCTCTGAGTAGTGAAGCATTTTCCATATTCAGATTAAGGGGGAGGGATATGTGGTAACTAGAAACTTAAGGCCTTATTTGTGTGACACATTCTGTGTAATTATAGCAGGGCTTCCTAATAGTGTACTGCAGTAGACGCAGGCCTTCATAGCTCTTGAGCAGAAACTGAAATCTTGAGCTTGACATTCAAAGGGGTGTATATTAAACTGGTTTATATGCGCCCTGTAGATGCTGGTCTATTAGACCTGAAATAACAAGTTTGTTCTTTGAAAGGTATGGTATGAGAGGGCTTGTTTCTCTTGTACCATCCCTGAAGTTTGCTTGTGATTTTATGCAATCAAGTTAAAACTTTATCTGAGGCTTGTTGGTTTTGCCCACACTGCCTTTTTTTTCCTTCTGTCCTCTGCAATAAGTCTTCCTTCTCATTCATCTGAGGACTGTCAAGTTTACTTTTTTTGCATCCTAGCTTTGGTTTGACTCCCATGTTGCTATTGCTAAATTGGCCTACCTTATAAACAGAGTGATGGAATTGGGTTTCACCAAGATTTTTCTGGTTTGCTCACTTGGAACCACAGGACACTGGAGGGAGACATTTGGATTTGTGTTGTCAAAGGCAATAGGTGCAGTGTATTTAGGGGAGTGATTCCTGTAAGTAGTTTACAATTTTATGATTAGGTGACAAGATGACACTGAAATTGTCCTTTCCCTAACAAATGAATAAAAGTTTTTTATCCTTACTCTTCATTCAAGTCTTGATATATTTGATTTTGAGGAAGTACTTTGGAAAAATAATGCTAGCTAAATGCCAAAAGCTAGACATTTGTTTTACTAAGAAATTAAAACTACTTGAATTCTAAATTAAGTTTTTGGTAAAGGCAGCCATGGATTGTGTAAGGGGAATTTTTTGTTGCCTAGCATAGCAACTGGAAGTCCCTGAACTCCAAACCCTGGGGTAGCATGCAGGACAGTGGGATCAGGAGTTTAATTTCATATGTGCTGACCAGAGATTATTTGTTGGCTTAAAAATAAGGTTACCAGATATGCAAGAAAAGTGGTAACTAGTAATGATCTGAAAACTTTGCCCAAATGTTGTGCTTTATTTAAAATGGGCTAAATTTTCACTTATTTGTGGGAATAAGACCATTGAGAAGAAGGTGGTTCTTGATTACTTTGCAAATGTCCAGAGAACTGAGCATTATCAGCTAGTTGGGTTTTCGCTATCCTTATCAAGTCTGGAAAGTGATAGGGATCTTTAACTGAAACTTCTAACTCTGGTGTATCCTCCTGAAGTCATTAAAACCCACCATTCTGGGGTGGCTAGGTGGTGCAGTGAGTAGAGCGCCGGCCCTGGAGTCAGAAGGACCTGAGTTCAGATCAGGCCTCAGACACTTAACGCACACACAAACAAAAAAACCTATCCGTGTGACCTTGGGCAAGTTACTTAACCCCAATTGCCCTCCAAAAGGCAAAAAAAAAAAAAAAAAAACAACCCACCATTCAGTGGTGAATGAAGCCCTGAAGTTAGATATTTGGGTCAGGGTGATCCAATATTGCTGTGCATTTCAGTTGATGACAGCATGGTGCCACTTCCAGGACCTGGTGGAAACCACCTCACCTAGGTCTGTTTCCTCATCAGTAAAATGAAGGATTGGACAAAGCTCTGAATCTATGACCTTACCCCCAATTGCATATTCCATGGGAATCCTGAAGAGCAGAGTTGTTTGGATTGAGCTCAGGAAGGGAGGTAACTCACATGGAAAGATAAGGGGGGAACAGGTTACCAGGGCTTTAAAGTATCAAGGAGAGGGTTTTGTCTTTTATCGACAGGCTATAGGAAGCCACTGACACCAGTCTTAAGGAAAGTGGTTTGCAAGCCTTAACTGAACTATATAAATCTTTGCTATTATTCCCATTTCCAGAGGTTAAATGGCCAATGGACACAGAGCTGGTAGGTGTCTGAAATGGGACTGGAATCCATTTCTCCTGGATCCAAGGCCAAGACTCTTTCTACTATGCTTTGATGCCAAATGGCCTCTCTTGACTCTTGTTTTGTCACTGGACTCCTAAGGAGAGAGCGATGCTGGTGACTTAGCACAGCCCTACCTACCTCCTTGCAAGTCAAAACATCCCTTTCATGATGCCCTTGGAATAAAGGACAAATAACAATTTGATGCCAAACATAACAATAACAACTCCTAGTTTGAGTTTGTTCTATTTTTTCAAGGCTAACCTTTGCTTTTCTCACAATAACCCTGTGAATTAGGTATTAAATACATGGACAAATGAATTGATCAACCAATCCACAAGCATTTACTCATCGACTATTCTGTGCCAGTGTAATGTTAATGGGATTTAAGATCTTCCAGTCCATTAAAGGGGGAGGCTTGCCTGTAGGAAGGCTTTCACGCCTTTTGCTAATTTCTAATTTGGTGATGAGTCAGGAAGGTTCTGGAGCCCTCTGGCTCTGAGGACTGTATATATACTCTGAGTTGGTATTTTGCTTAGGAGAAGGATCTTGTGATTGCCTGGTCAAGATTCTGAAGTATGTTCAGAGCTCCCTGACTGCTCAGATATAAAGGATCACTCCGTCCAGGGATATATGTAAATTGTATGGCAATATTGCTTTGATTCAGTGTAGTCAGAGCCCTGTCTGTTCGTCTTTATTTCTCTGCTTTGTATTTTCTCTAAAGTTCAGGGTGCTGACTTTTCTCCTGAACTAGTGAATATAATTTAAAAAGACTGTTGACCCCTTAAACAGCTACCTTTCCTAGTAAAGCAGATCTAAGAACCTCCGCTAGCAGCCCTCCTGGGGATGCCAGTGTGGTTGCTGCTACAGTCGGGTACTAGGCAAGCAATTGGGAATAGCAGGGGTACAAGTGAAACAGTCCCTTCCTTCTATTGTTGAGGTCTGGAGGTGTTGGGAACCCTGAAATTCAAGGGCAAATGATGCGGGTCCTGCCTTGAATTAGCTCAACCCAAGCCTTTTTCCAGTCAGAGACAAGGTTTATTAGAACAACTGGTTGGGGTGTGTAGGGGCAAGGTAAGCCCCTCTGTGAGGAATAAGATTATACAAACCAAGGCCCCAACTCAATATGACCTTTCTATTACCCTGAGTTGTTTGGGAACAGGGATCCTCAGAACTTGAGGGCTGCTCCTCTCCTGGGACCCTGGCCAGGTTCTTGAGAAGAGATATGATAACTGCCCAACTCCTGGAACTAGCCACTCCAAGGAAACATCGCTCTTGGGGGGCGGGGTGCCTTGGAGGGACTGGCCTCCCTCCCCAGCCTCACACAAGATACTGATGCTTGTTAAAAAACACCTGGCAGTATGCCTTCTTTGTTCTCAGCACTACTTAAACTGCAAGCTTCAGACCCCAAATTGGAATCTCAGCCATGGAGGAGTTGTCTTGCCTGGGACCCTGCTGTGTGGCACCCTGATGGCTGTACCCGGGATTCCCCAGCTTGTGTGGTCAGGTGTTGGTGCTTCCCCACAATGTTGGTGCTTGTAAATATGTAAATATATATCCACTATTAATCAGAGTTGCTCTTATTCTGCTATCTTTAAGCCTCTTACTCTGTTATCTCCAGTTTCTTTCTCACTTGCCTATATATACATATATTCTGAATAAATATTCTAAAGAAATTGCCTTGGGTCTTTCTTGGAGTGCCAAGCATTCTGTTTATGCGAATTCTGAACCTCCTTAATTGGACAGGGTGGACAAGATTTTAAGAATCTACCATATAAGGGGCGGCTAGGTGGCACAGTGAATAGAGCATTAGCCCTGGAGTCAGGAGGACTTGAGTTCAAATTTGGCCTCAGACACTTAACACAAAAACTATCCATGTGACCTTGGGCAAGTCACTTAACCCCAATTGCCCCCCAAAAAGAAAAAAAAAGAATCTGCCCTATTGGCCAGATTTTCAGAATCTGACTCTTAAGGAAGGAGGCAAGATGGACACTTGTATACAGTAAGACTATGGGAAGAACTGGACATGATCTTGGAGTGGCCAAGTCGTCTGGGAACAATGAAGGGGTCAGATGGAGTAAAGGAGTGGCAGTCTAGGGTGAAGCCAGGTGCAGACACTGAGGACCATAATGAAAGCATTAACTGGGAAGGGGCTTTTCCTTTTAGGGCTTCAGGTCCCATCCCCGTCACCATGAGCTTACAATCCAGCCAGGAGAGTCAACATATACCTATATGTTGTTGTTGTTCACTTGTGTTAGGCTCTTGACCCCATAGACTGTATTGTCCATGGGGTTCTCTTGGCAAAGATACTAGAGTGGTTTGCCATTCCTTCTCCAATGGATTAAGGCATATAGAAGTTAAGTGACTTACCCAGGGTCACACAGCTAATAAGTGTCTGAAACTAGATTTGAACTCAGGAAGACGAGACTTCCTGACTCCAGGCCTGGTACTCCATCTACTTTGCCATCTGCCCCTAATCAAGAACTACTGATGTTTATTGAATAGAGGGTCAGAATGGTGCTTCAGGACAGCTTCGTGTAGGGTTGTTGGGAGTGAAGAAACACTTGACAGAGGGAGAACAATTACAGGGAAGAGGGGTGGCCATGGGAGTAAAGAGAAGGAAATGGATTCAAGAAATGTGATAGAGGTAGAAGTGACAAGTTTTGGCAGCTGATTGGACGTGGGATGAGAGAGTTTGGAAAGTCAAAGAGAAAGACAGGATTCCAGTCTTGGGAGACTGGAAGAATGGTGCTACCCTTGAGAATCCCTGGGAAGTTTGGTAGAAGGGGTGGCTTCTATCAGCTTACTATATTTCTTCTTTTTTTATAATTTAATATTTTATTTTCCCCTAAATTGCATATAAAAACAATTTTAACATAATTTTAAAAAATTGAGTTCTAAATTCCCTCCCTCACTATTCCCCTCATGATAAGGAAAGCAATTTGATATAGGTTATATATGTGGAGTCCTGCCAAACATATTTCCATCACACAATATGTCCAATTTCCCCAAACACTGCTACCACCAACATGCTATGAAATCATCTGGGTTTTGTTTTGTTTTAGATCTTAGTTCTCCATTTTACAGGCCTATTACTTCAAAATCACCTCTATGTTTTAGGGCCAGAGAGTTTAGTATATTGGCCATTCACTTCACTTAGACGTGCTTTAGAGTACACTTTCCCGAAGTTGCAGAATATTGTTTTAAGAATGCCCTAAAATACAGTATGGCAGAAACTGGGCATAGACCATTATCTAACACCGTATACCAAAGTTAAGTCTAAATGGGTGCATGATCTAGGTACAAAGGATGATACTGTAAGCAATCTGGGAAAGCAAGGAATAGTTTACCTGTCAGATTTATGGAGAGGGAAAGACTTTATGACCAAACAAGAATTAGAGTGCATTATAAAATGCAAAATGGAAAACTTTGATTACATGAAACTGAAAAGCTTCTGTACAAAGCCAATGTAACCAAGATTAAGAGGGAAGTGGGAAACTGGGAAAGAATTTTTACAACCAATGTCTCTGATAAAGGCCTTTATATCTATAAGCATACGAAAAATGCTCTAAATCACTATTGATTAGAGAAAGGCAAATCAAGACAACTCTGAGCTACCACATCTCACCAGTCAGATTGGCTAAGATGACAAAACCGGAAAATTATAAATGCTGGAGAGGATGTGGAAAAATTAGAACACTAATACATTGCTGGTGGAGTTGTGAACTGATCCAACCATTCTGGAGAGCAATCTGGAACTATGCCCAAAGGGCTATAAGTAATTTCATCCCCTTTGACCCAGCAATACCACTTCTAGGATTGTATACCAAAGAGATCATAGAAGAGGGAGGAAGACCCATATGTACAAAAATATTTATAGCATCTTTTTGTAGTGGCAAAGAATTAGAAATTAAGGGGATGCCCATCAATTGGGGAATGGCTGAACAAATTATGGTATATGCATGTAATGGAATACTATTGTGCCATAAGAAAGGAGGAGCAGATGGACTTCATATTTACCTGGAGAGGCTCATACAAACTGATGCTGAGTGAGAAGAGCAGAAGCAGGAGAAATCTGTACCCAATCACAGACTCAACGAATGTGTGATGACCAACTTTGATAGACCAGACTCTTCTCAGAAATGCAGTCCAAAAGACTCTTGATGGAGAGAGATGTCTACATTCAGAGAAAGAACCAGCAAGAACAGAGTTTGAAGGCAGATTGAAGTAGATTACCTGCTCTCTTTCTTTTTCTTGTTTGGTTTCCTCTTTCCCATTGTTCATTCTGTCCAATACAATCTTTGTTTATAAACTGAACAATGTCTAATGTGAAAGTATCTGCAGATCCTATACCTGATTGTATGCCACCATGGGGGGGGGGGGAAGGAGAGAGGGGGAGAAAATTTGAAACTCAAAGAACTGGGGAACTGAATCTTGTAAATTCAAAGTAAAGAACTAATTAATAAAGACAAAAAAAGTTTAAAACAATGCCCTAAAAGCCCCAGAGAACAACTAATTATTGGGTCTCAGCTATTGCCCAGTTCTATCTCTTGGTTGATAATGATTCTTACCTTTATTTCTTTATTGGCAATATAGCAGGCTGGATTTCAGTGACTTATTCCCCTGCACTATAACCTGTCAAATATGGACTAAACAAAGCCACAAGGAGCTTTGATTGAGCCTATATTTGATTCCTTTAAAATGTGTCACATCTCAATTTGTCTGGTGCATTCATCTTTTTTGGAGAAAAGCATGTGCTGAGAGTTCTAAGGCCACAGTTGTGGATTTGCAGATAATGGTTTAGAAAAGATATGCTTTGTTCTTAACTGCTCCGTGTCTCTGAGAAGAAGAAAAAGGAGAGAAGAAGAAAAAGGAGGAGGGAAAATAGAAGATACTGTGCTTATTGCTAAGAGGTAGAGAAGAAAAGGCCTTCTGAAAGAGCATCTATCACTTCTAGCTTCAGGCTGAACTGACCTTCTTTACTGAAGTAATTTTTTCCTAAAAGAGTATAATTCTACTTTAGTAAAGGGAGTCAGCTAAGCTTGAATCTAGGAGTGACAGGTACTCTAGTTGCTATCTAGGAAGCAAGTTCAGCCAAGCCTAGTGTTTGAACAGTTTAAATCGTCACAGAAGCAGCCCTGAGAGTTGATCCATTTAGCTGAGTTGCTATGCCTGGTGAGTTGTTAGTTTAGGAGAGTGTAGATCAGTTTATTTTATCAGTGGAATTATTTGTTCACTTGAAGCTATGTTTGTCAAAGAACTTTTATGGATAATTCCTGAGAAAGAAGATATTAAAGACTATAGTTCCTTAGTTGTGAGTTAATTGCTCTGGACACTTAGTGCCACATAGTAAGAATAGTAAGTATTCCTTACTGTCTTAGTATGGAAAGTGTGTGCCTACTCTCTCCATAAACTTATGTGTGTTAGTGGGAGAGTGATACAGTTATTGGGTGGACGTATGTTATGTAAATATTATATATTTGCTTTGCATTTCAGTGGTTAATATTTAATCAAATATTAGTTGCTATTTATTAATGTAAAATACACCAGTGGGGGCTCATGAGTGTTAATAGGAATAGTCACTCATGAGTTATCCCTAGAACATTAAGAATAAGATGTAGCTGCCATTCTTCTGGGGAAACCCTAATTCACCTTTGGGAAATGGGCCATAGAAAGAGTGCATTCCCCTAGTATTGTGGTACATGGTGGGTTGGTTTTCATGAAGAAGGTACTAAAATAAAAAGCAAGACTTTTTTTTCCTTTGGTTTATTTTAGAAGGCAGACAAACATATTGGATTAAAGAGTTTATTCTGTCCGTACACTGTTTGGATTTTGTAAGAATGGTGGTAGTTGTTAGGTCTCATCATCTTGTAATATCATCACTTAGGAAAACCTTTGCGTCTGGTTATGGTTTTCATTTGGAATTTCATTTGCATTCACCTGCCCCTTTTTATTTAAAACTGTCAGACTTCCCTTCTAACAAAGAAGGCAACTCCTTTGACTGGTAGAGAAGGTGGACATGGAGTAACTTTTAGCTATAGCAATAAATTATTTAGGATGATCTTGAAACCGAAGGGATAAATCCCTACTTGTATACACTAATATTTGTAACCTGTGCTATACAACCCCAGAAATGGTGACACTGTGGAAATAGTGCTTCTTGGACAGCTTTTTAGGATTTTCTGAGAGAAATGGAACCAACTCAGGAGTGCAGAGTTTGGAGTTCACCAAGCCACATGGTCTCAAGAGGGAGGGCAAACTCTGAACTTTGAACTCCTGTCCTGATTCCACTCCTTCTGGTATCTTCAAATAGAGTCCACAAGTATTTATTAAACACCTACTATATTCTAGGAACTGTGCTAAACACTGGGGATACAAAGAAAGACAGAAGATGGTCCCTGCTCTCTTTCTTTCAGAAATTCCCACAAAGCAATCCCAGAAGCATTATGGAAATGCATATTGTAATTAGTTGGTGGATTCTGGGGCAGTGTCTCCATGACAACGTGGATTACAACAGAAATACAAGAAACAAGGACTAGAAAGAAGACAGAAAGGAATGGGCAGAGCCTAGGGTCCATGCGTCATACTTTTCCTTACCCACAAAAGGGAAGAATTAGGTTAGGTTTGGTTTACAGATAGGAACAGAAGGGAACCATTTAATGTCTTTTCCAAACATCAAAATTATATAAACAGAGGATGTTTGTGAGAGGCATGTAAGTCAATAAAGGGGGATTCTCATGTAAATTTGTATGGGATTGCCCAACCAGTGACAAATACACACAGTAAATATATTTAACCTGCCCCCTTGGCTTGGCCCATAGGTAGAAATTACTACTGGTCAATTGAGGCAGTCAGGTAACTCTTTGAATTACCTCAGCCAACTGACCACGTGTGAGTGTCTGTAAAGGAGACAAAGAGAACCCTAGTATAATGGATGCATGGTAATGAAGCCTCTCCCCCAGTTCCTTTGGCTTCCTTTTGCCTCGAGAATTTATCTCCCTTTTGTCTAGGGATTTTAATTCACTTTAGTTATTAATCTCTGCTTACAATCTCTTATGATCATGAAAGGTGTACTGGAGAACAATGTCAGTGTGCCCCTGCAGTGTTTGTGACCTTGGGAGGTAACTATCACCATCGATGACTCCCTGGGTTGAAGACTGCTTCTTCCTGGTTCTCTCCAAACCATGCCCTGCCTCACTTAAATCCAATTCACTTGCAGGTCAAGACATCACCCTCCTGATGTCATTGGTCCCCTTCCAGAACAAGGGAAGAATAACAAGAGGTTTTTCTCCAAACCATGACCTCCCTACACCCCTACCTGTGTTGTATCAGGCAACAAAGATTTACGGACAATTAATTTTTCTTTGATATAAAAAGGGGGAAATGAAGCAATAGCAGTGGGAATATGGCAAAGGGATGGGTAAGGCTTATTGGATATTTGCAGGAGGAGAAATTATCTGCTTTTAGCTCCTTTCCATTGTGGGAAGAAGGGAGAAAAAATTCTGGAGGAGGAGGGCAGTTAAAAGAAGTTGCTCCTATTCCTAATGCAGATGTGAGGGGGTTGAGGGGTGCATCTTATTGACCATTACTCAGGTCATGGTAGTGTCTCAGCAGGGAAATAGCTTGAGCCATAGTATCAACAGCCAGGGGAAGTGTTTGGAGAGCAGAGAACAAACCCAGGTAGCCAGCTCAGAGCTCTGTCCCACTGTGTCCAAATGGCTTCTCCACGGAAGAGAACTCCTCAGCCTCAGCTCAAGCAATAAAATCAAACTATCCAATGCAAGTGATCTCTTCCCATCCTTCTCTCTCTCCACCAAAATCTGTTTAATGGGTATGTCATGGGTTATACCTGCAGAAATGCTCCCAAAGTTCTCTAAATATCACAAACTGGTGACCTTGAGATGGCGTCCACTTAAGCAGTCCTTGTCTCCTGGCAGTGCAGATTTACATACAGATTGTGATAAAATACTTTTTCTAAATTTATCAGATGGTCCGAATTTCCATACACTTTAGCCCTACTGTGACTTTGGCCCCTTATTAAAGGACATGCACTTTTCTTTGTCCCAGGATAGAACCTGGCATCAAAGGAACTTAGATGCTAAGCCTGGAAGAGAAGACCTCTCAGTAGACCTTAAAAGGAGGTTCTAGCGCTTCCTAATATTCTGGTGAGCCTCACTCTCAGATTCCCCACAATATGAGAATTAGTTATGACTCACACTTGGCATCAAGCACAGGTACTATCAGGAGACTGGATCTCAAGGCCCTGGTTCTTTCCTCTACTCTGCATTTCTTTCCCTAAGGATAAGGAACAGCTAGCTATCTGGAGATGGATGCTTCTGTCCTTGAAGGCAACTAGCCTAGTGGACATGAAGTAGAAGGAGTTTTCTATAGCTACATATTTCTAGGAAAAGGTGATCATGGACAGGAGAATGAACTCTGGACATGAGATATGGAGCCTAAAGGATCTGTTTGGACCAACTAGTAGTTGGAGCCTAGGTGAAGGTGAAAATGCTGTTTAGCAGTCTCACTAAGTATCTTGTATTTTTAATATATCAGCCTTGATGGGGAATATAATGGAGTTAGGGGCTGCTGGTTCATATTTTAATGACATTGCAGATGATGAGGTGCTAGCACTGGGGAGCCCCCTGTTCAACCTAGCCTAGCAGTGAATTGACCTAACAGCTGAGTTTTCACAGAATAAATACCTTAACAAAAGGATTTATTCTGTAAAACTTGAACTCAGTCAAAAGGCCGTACCAAGGACCTAGAAAGCCACTGGTTCCCCACCCCTGGCTGAGACACTCTGCCCTGCAAGGAAAAGAATAGCTTGTCCATTTGTCATGCCATCCCCTCCCTGCCCTGCCCTGGTGAACACGGTCAGAGGAATGTGTGTAAATCACTATATTAAGTTTGATTGTATCCTTCTCAGAAAAGGAGGTGGTAGAGTATGCTCCCAGTTTGGGAGATTTTTGTACTTCTGGTTTTGTTATATTTTCTTAGTAAATATCCCTTCATAAAAGCTAACTGATGAGAATTAGTAAGTTGATATTGAAAAGAAATTAACTCATCAAATTGTCATTGGGAGAGAGTGATGATTGATATTGAAGGCAATTGTAACTGTTTGAGAGCACACGGGCAAGAGAACAGGCAAACATCATTTTATTGGGCTTCACAGATAGCACTTTTCTTACAAATCGAAGGTTTGTGGCAACCCCACTTCAAGCAAATCTATTGGCGCCATTTTTCTAAGCACGTGCTCACATTTTGGTAATTCTCACTATATTTTAAATTTTTCTTTATTATATCTGTTATGGTGATCTGTGATCAATGATCTTTGATGTTTCTAATTGTTTTGGGGTGCCAAAAACTGTGCCCAAAAAGACAGCAAACTTGATAGATAAATGCTGGTTGTTCCCATTTCTTTCCCTCTCCTTGGGCTTCCCTATTCCCTGAGACACAACAATATTAAAATTAGGCCGATTGATAAACCTACAATAGCCTCTAATTATTCAAGTGAAAGAAAGCATCAATCAATAGAGTAAATGTAATTTTGTCTTATTTTAATATATTGTCACAGCCACCTCAATCTTCAACAATTACCTTCTAATTTTTCAGTCTCTTACTTTTGTTAAAATATTCTTTGTCATATCATTGAAAATGATGTGCAAAATGACTACAAAATGGAAGTAAAAGCAAAAAATTTCAAAGTGAATAATGTGAAATTTATTAAGCTTGGCTGGCAAAAAGAGACATAATAACTTCCTTCCTTTACTTTATTACAGAGGTGGAGGAAGAGGGAAAGATATATTTGGAAATAAAGATGGGGTAAAACTAGAAAATATTTCTAACTTTTTAAAATAAAAAAAATCAAAGACTTGACAAGGAATATTTAAACAAAAGTGAAAGACCAAAAATTAGAAGGAAGTATAAGGTAACAATACTTTAAAAAACCAACCTGGAAAACAGAATGAGGAGAAATATTTTAAGAATCATTGGTAACAGAACTGGAAAATTGCCCAGAAGTAGTAGGAGCAGAGAGCAACATACAGGTTCTGCTAACTTCACTTTCCATCAGTCCAGGTTTCTCTGAAATCATCCCCTTCATAATTTTTTTAATAGCACGATAGAATTCCATCACATTCATATACCATAACTTGTTCAGCCATTTTCCAATTGATGGGCATCTTCTCAGCTTGCAATTCTTTTTTGCTACAAAAAGCTACCATAAATATTTTTGTATCTATAAGTTCTTTTCCTTTCTCTTTCATCTTTTTGGGGCCATATTCCCAGTAGTAGTAATGCTGGGTACAAGGGTATGCCAGTTTTATAGCCCTTGTTTGAGAATAGTTCCAAATTGCTTTCCAGAATAGTTGGACCAATTCACGACTCCAGAAAGAGCGAATTAATGCACCTGTTTTCCCAAATCCCCTCCAGCTTTTTGTCACGTGTCTTTGTCAACTTAGAGAAAATGATGGGCATGAGGTGGTGTCTCAGAATTATTTTTATTTGCATTTCTCTAATTATTAGTGATTTGGAGGATTCATAAATGATTTTTTAAAAACAGTGAAGATAAACTTATAAGTGAATCTTATAAAATATTCAATGACAACTTATGTAATCATAAGTAATTCCATTTCTGCCCAACTCTTCTTTGGTTTTCCTGAGGTATGTCATTGTGGTATTGTGTACTTTGTGTGGGTTGGAACTTGTCTATACAACTGACCTGCTTATGGTATGGTCAAATACCTGATGTGGCATCAGATTCACTCTGCCTTTGAAGGAGACTTCAATTTTTTCATTTGTGGAGAGGAAGAAGAGGACTAGCTTATCAGGCAAGGGGCAAGCAGTATCTAGGACCATCATGGTTGGGTAATCTCTGTCACTTTTATCTCCAAGAGAAGAATCAGGCTATAATTATACCTATCTATCACACTTCAAAAATCTGTTATCTAAGGGGCATAAATCAGATTAAAAGGCGGGGGTTAGCGCTAACACAGGATTAGCTCCTTCTCAGCAAATGCTTGTTACGCAGAAGACTACCTCTAGGATATACTCTCTCCTAACCCACTTTTGTCTCTGGGGAGAAGGGCTCACATTTAGTTCCTATATAACTCTGGTCCTACCAAGTTCACTTCCAGATGTGGGATGACTGAGTCTGTGTCTCAGCTCCCATTGGAGAGAGTCACTCCTTGCTCCTGGAAGCACCAATGCTGAGAATGGCTGGTTTTCATAAACATTTATATAGGTTTGATTATGTACTATATATAGGACACTGGAACTGTGATTTCGTTAATATAAGGAACGTCCTGGTAAAGAAACTCCTTTTACCTAATCAAACTGGTCTCTTGTCTTCTACTTATAGCCTTAGGGAATTGGCTACAACCTTAGGAGGTTAATTCCTTTCCCAGGGTCACATAGCCAGTCTTTGTTAGAGTTAGGACTCTTGGGCCTAAGCCTTCATGGCTTGGGGGCTACGTCAGGATGCCACCTTTAATGTTACAGATTAAAAACAAAACAAAACAAAACAACAACATTTAAAAACATGAAGAAATGAAATGAGAAAAAACCTTGGCAGAAAATATCTCTGATAAAATTCTGACATTAAAAATATACAGGAAACTGATCGGAATGATTAAGGTTATGAGCTATTTCTCAATTGATAAGTGGTCAAATTATATGACTGTAATCCAACAAGTATTTCCAAGTGACTGCTAAATTCAGTGTTTTGTACTAGAAACTAGTGATACAAAGACAAGATGAAAAATAGCCTCTTTTCTGGGAGATTATCGTCTATGGGGGTGGTACAACATATGTAAATCTAATCACCAGAGAGAGCTCCTACGTTCAGACACTTGGTAATATGGCAAGTTTGTGATAGTAGCCTGCTATAGTAACCCTGAATTAGTAGTTTATCTCCTCCAGCTAGGTTTGAAGGGTCCTCCTTCCCCACCCCCCTTCACTCTAGAGGATATAATTTGGAAATGGGACTGGAAAAGCTGGCTGCTCCAAGTCTCAAAGCAAGTTCTGGTGACTTTCCACTACAACATCAGGTTTCTAGATGGTTTCCTTTGTTTTAAGGTAGAAGGTGGAAGGGGGAAGGGGAAATATGCTAGGGGTAAGTTTGGCCTTGGGGACCTTTTCCCAAACTTTGTGGAAGATAACACTAGTTCCTCTTCCTTCCCTTAGCAGCTCCCACCCCAAGACCAGCTTGACTGGGCAAACATGTCTTTTTTCTCTGAAAGAATTGCTATCTCTTTATTAGTTAAAACATCCACAGCCTTGGTTTTTCTTTTGTTGAATAATAAACTTTATCGCACGGTTAAAGAATTAAGACAGAAAGTAAACATTTGGGAAAGAACAAAGCTTCCAGATCTCTTCCTTGCCTCACAAACAGGGTCAAAAGGAAGCAGAGTAGCGGTTACTGAAACAAAAAATTTTAAAAAGGAAAAAGAAGAAAAGAAAGAAATTGTATCAATACAATTAAAACAAACAGAGAAGAGGTAAGAAACAGTAGTTTTATTACTATTTTGCTAAATTTACTATGCCTCTTAAAAACAATGTAAAAGAAATCCACAGTTTTATATAAATTTTTTTCCTGTCCTTCATGTGTTGAAATGTTCACATCATAATTACACAGGTATAACCTATATCAGATTGCTTATTGTCTCAGGGAGGGAAGAGAGGAGGCAGGGGAAGGATAGAATTTGGAACTCAAAACTTAAAAACCCACCAAATTAAAAAAATTTGTTTTTAAATGTAATTGGGGGAAAACAAAATATTATTTTAAAAAAATCAATGTTCATATTGGTTGTGAGTTAAGTTCATGAGTAAAGAGGAAAATGTAAGTTTGTGCCCCTGGGGTGTTGGGGGAAGAAACGTCTCTATACTCATTTCTGCTGTTTCCTTGAAGTAAATATTGCTCTCTTGGTTCCTCTGCTCATGGATGAACAACATGATTGTACCATCTGTTTAGAGACAGTGCTTTAAAGGGAGAGGCTTGGGGTTCTCTGCACTGAGGCCAACATATGGTCCTGTGACAAACAGGCCTTGGTCTTTGGCCTCTGCATTTGTCCTTTTCCATTTTGGAAGCTCTGATTTTGTATGTTTAAAAACTCAGGCAAGGGAGCTTTTGGTTTTTTGGTTTTGTGGGCAACGAGTGGCTGGGTAGGCTTCCGGGGCTGGAGTCAGGGAGACACTAGTTCAAATTCATTCCCCAGATGCTTTCCAGGCTAGGAACACTGTTGGTGTGACCCTAAGCAAGCCACTTAGCCTTTGTGTGCCTGTTTCTTTATCTGTGAAGTGGGGATAATAATAACACCAGCTTCCTGAGGTTGTTGTCAGGATGAAATTAGATATTTGTGCAAAGCTGTGTAAACCTTAAAGTGCTGTATAAATGTAGCTTTTTTCATTATTACTGCTGCTGTCTCAGCATTGGTGCTTCCAGGAGCAAGGAGTACCCTGGGGACTCTACCCAATGGGAGCAGAGACACAGACTGTCTTCCAGCCATCATACCACATCTGGAAGTGAACTTGGTAGGACCAGAGTTATATAGGAACTAAATGTGAGCCCTTTTCTGTGGGAGAGCCAATGTGGATTTACCTCAGTGCCCTTGAGAGGTCCCTGGACCTGTGACGGCACTGCCTCCGGGCTTAGGCGATGATGGCAAGGCCTCTCGCCCCCATTAACCCTCTAGGCACTTGAGGGACTTCTAGGCCCCCAGCTGACCCCGCCTTGTTCTAAGGAGAGACGCACATCTGGGCCCACAAGGAATATCCTTGCTCCAGGTAGAAATCGAGAGATAAGAGTCCCAGGGGTTAAGGTGTGCTTGACCTTAAAAGGCAAAAAGTGTTGTAATTGGCCAAGAGCCACAATGGAAAGTGCTTGCGTAGGATAGGCTATATATGTAGAAGAGCAGGAAATAAAGTTGGAGTTGCCCCCTGAGTTGCTGTGTAAGTGTGCTTTGTTCTGCTCGGCGCTCCCCGCCACGTGGCGTCCGGAAGGCCCCAGGAAAGGATCCGACGACACTTTTCCCCAAAGACAAAGGTGGGATAGGAGAGAGTGTACCCTAGAGGTGTTGGGGAAATATTGGTGCATTTGTTTTTGTTCTATATTTGAAGTAAATATTCCTTTATAAAAGCTAATTGATGTTTGCAACAGGGATGCTAGTAACTGGCATCTTACAGTGTCTGTATATGTGTGTACATGAAATAAGTGGGAGCTTGAGCCAACAGCATTAGAAAAGAAACATCCCCAAGCCTCTCAGGGTACCTCAGAACTCTGAGGGGGAAGAAGTAGCCCCCTGGGTCTGCGACAGTGGGCCAAAGCATATTTACTATATACATATATATATATATATATTTTAATGGAAGGAGAGAAAGAGACAGAGACACACACATGTACACACAGAGGCAGGGAGACAGAGAGAGATAGCAAGAAGAGAAAAGGTCAGTGAGTCAGTCACCTGCTCTTCCTCCCAGATTTGTGAGGTCAGCAATGCAAATTCAGTTCAGCTCCATATTTCATGTTTGGAATAACATGTCAGCTCCCATGCCAGATCACCATGCTGGTCCCCTCTCCTGCAGCTTTGATAGCTCTTTTCAGCAGCCACATGTGATGGCTCTTGGAATTCTGTCTCCTTTACTTAGCCTCTTTCAGGAGCTCTAGATTTTGGAAATGTGTGTAAACTACCTAGCCAGCAAGTTGGTCCTTTCTAGGTTACATTAATAAACCATTCTCATAAAGGTAGCACCCCCATCCCTATACATGGACATCACCAGATAATCTATATAGAAATCAGATTGGTTTTATACTTTGTAGCCAAAAGTGGAGAAGCTCTATACAGTTAATACAAGCAGTTGACTGTGGCTCAGATCATGAGCTTCTTATTGCAAAATTTGGACTTCAATTGATGAAAGTAGAGAAAACCATCAGACTCTGTAGTTATGACCTAAATGACATCCCTCATGAACGTGAAATAGAGGCGATAAATAGATTTAAGGGATTGATTGGATCTGGTGGGTAGAGTGCCTAAAGAATTCTTGACAGAAGTTTGAAAAATTGTACAGGAGACAGCAGCAAAAAATATTCCAAAGAAAAAAGAAGAGCAAGGAAGCAAAATGACGTCTGATGAGAAAAGAAGAAAAGGGAAAGGGAAAGATATATTCAAGGGAATGTAGAATTCCAGAGAATAGTAAGGAGGGATAAGATTTTCGTAAATGAGCAATGCAAAGAAATAGAAGAAAACAACAGAATGAGAAAAATAAGTGATCTCAAGAAAGTTAGAGATATCAAGAGAAAGTGTCATGTAAAAATGGGCATGATAGAGAAAAATGGCAGGGATTTAATAGAAGCAGAAGACATTAAGAAGAGGTGACAAGAATACAAAAAAGAACATGACTGGTCCAGAGCCAGTCATCTGGAGAATGAAGTCAAGTGGGCCTTAGGAGGCATGGATAGCAATGAGGCTAGTGGAGGTGATACAGAATTCCAGCTGACATACTTAAAACCCTAAAAGATGATGCTGTTAAAATGCTGCACTCAATATGGCAGCAAATTTGGAAAATACAACAGTGACCACTGGATTGGAAAAGATCAGTTTAAGTCCCAGTCCTAAAGAAGGACATTACCAAAGAATATTCAAATTACCAAATAATTGCACTCATTTCACACATCTGCAAAGTTATGCTTAAGATTCTTTGAGCTAGGTTTCAGCAATGTGTGAACAGAGAATTACCAGAGGAGCAGGCTGGTTTTCTAGAGACCAAGTTACCAACATTCCCTGGATTATCCAGAAAAACATCTACTTCTGCTTCATTGACTACACTAAAGCCTTTGACTGTGGGTATCACAACAAAGTATGGCAAGTCCTCAAAGAGATGGGAATAGCAGATCATCTTACTTGTTTCCTGAGGAACCTGTATGTGGGCCAAGAAGCAACAGTTAGAACTGAATGTAGAACAACTGATTGGTTTAAGATTGGGAAAGGATTACAAGGCTGTATATTGTCACTTCATTTATTTAACTTATATGCAGAGTACATCATAGGAAATGCCAGACTGGATGAATCAAAAGCTGGAATCAAGGTTACTGGGAGAAATAACAACAATCTCAGATATGCAGATGATGCTACTCTGATGGCAGAAAGAATTAAGAAGCCTCTTGGTGAGGATGAAAGAGGGGAGTATAAAAGCTGACTTGAAGGTTAACATTGAAAAAAAAAACACAACAAAACTACTATCTTGAAAACCTATTCCATCATGTACTAGCAAATAAAGGGAGAAGAAAGGGAAGTAGTGTCAGACTTTATATTTTTGGGATCAAAGATCACTGTAGATGGAAACTGCAGCCTTGAAATTAAAAGATGTTTACTCTTTGGGAGGAAAGCTATGGCAAATTTGGACAGCATACTAAAAAGGAGACATCTTGCTATCAAATATCCATATAGTCAAAGCTATGGTTTTTCCAGTAGCAATGTATAGCTGTGAGAGCTGGATTGTAAAAAAAGCTGAGCAAAGCAGAATTGACACTTTAGAATTGTGGTTTTGGAGAAGACTTTTGAAAGTCCCTTGGACAGCAAGGAGAACAAATCACTCAATACTTAAAGATATTAATTCAGGCTATTTGCTTGAAGATCAAATAGTAAAGCTGAAGCTTAAATACTTTGGTCACATAATTAGAAGATGGGACTCATTGGAAAAGCCCCTGGTATTGGGAAAGATTGAAGGCAAAAGGAGAAGGGGACAGCAGAGGATGAGACAGACAGTATCATGGAAATGATGAACAACAACTTGGAGAGATTTTGAGAGACAGAGGAAGATAGAAGGGTCTGGCATGCTGTAGTCCACTGGGGTCTTGAAGAGTTGGATACGATTGAATGATTCAACAACAACCTTGGGTTCCTAGAGAGTAGAAGCTGATCCCAGGGTTCAAGGTTCAGTGTTTTTCTAAACCCATAGTTCTTGAGGTATTCCTCTCCCTTCTTTCCATTAGTATTCAGTCTATAAACACAAAACTGAGAATTGAATAAGCATCTACATATTCAAGACACCGATTTGTTTTTGTTTCAGATCATTTTGTTTTTCTCTTTGGTAGACTGACTTTACATCACAAATATAACTAAACTTAGGGTGACTGGTAGCCTAACCATCCTTTTTCTCCTGATAATATCCCTTTGTATTTGTTTATTTTTTTCTTTTGGAAGGCAATTGGGGTTAAGTGACTAGCCCAAGGTCACAGGGCTAGTTTTTATGTTAAGTGTCTGAGGCTGTATTTGAACTCAGACCCTCCTGACTTCAGGGCTGGTGCTCAATTTACTGTACCACCTAGCGCCCCTTTGTTTTTGCTTATTAAGATTTTTGTATTTGCTTATTATTAAGATTTTAAGAGTAAAGGAAATCTTAACTGTTATGGCCTATTGCCAGATTTACTGAATGCCCATGAAGTGCTTAGTATTGTCCCCAAAACACACACACACACACACACAGACACACACAGATACACACACACTTCACATAGTCACTATTAGTTTCTTTCATTCACAACTTGGCCCATGTCATACGTGATATATATATATATATATATATATATATATATATATATATATGGATCATATTCAGACACAGGCTCTGTACATATTAGATGCTCAATAAATTTATAAATTTTAGAGCATTTGTGTTTTTTATGTTTTATGTTTGTTTTTATTTTTCCTAGTTTTTCTAGTAATTTGATAACTTTTACACAACATCTTTGTAGGACAACTGTTTTAAATTATTTAAATTAAATTTGAAATGAACAAGCATTTATTTTCTCTTCCTCTCATCTTTCTCTGCCCCATTATTAAGAGGAGGAAAACAAAATCCTTCCCTGAATATGCATAATCAATAAAAATATAATCCCACATTGGTTATGTCCCAAAATTTTTGTCTCATTGCATCTTGAGTCTATCACCTCTGTTAGGAGGTGGGAGGAGCTCTTCATCATCAGTCTTGGAATCATGGTTGGTCATTTCATTGATCAAAGATTTTAAGTCTTAAGTTGTTTGTCTTTACAATGCTGTTGATGGATAAATTGAACACTTAGTTCTGCATACTTCCCTCTAAATGCAAGTCTTACAAGGCTTCTCTGAAATGGTCCCTTGAGTCATTTCTTATGGCACAATAGTATTCCATTACACTCATATCCCATAATTTGTTCATCCATTCCTCAATTGATAGGCACTCCATTAACCATCAACAATGCATTCATGTGCCTATTTTCCTTTGGCCCTTCCTACATTTGGCATTTTCCTTTCTTTGTCAATCTGATGGATGTAAGTTAGAACCTGGGTGTTGCTTTAATGTGTATTTCCCTTATATGGTTATTGATAGGACAATTACTTTAGCTGAAGATTTGGCATCTGCATCCAAAATTTGATAAGCTAGGGAAAACTTCACATCTATCTAGCTAAGCTAGAGCTGAAATGTGAGCCCAAAGAAGTACATGTTAATATCTACATGGATATGTGGTTTTATAAAAATGAACAGATTGCAACCCATCCCTACCTTATCCAAATCAAGTATGGCCTATGTGCTCCTCTCAGTTCTTCAAAGTGGTGGATTAATATTATACAGAGCAGTACTGGAGGGTTGCAAAAATAGCACTTAAGGTATGCATTGCTACATTACTGACCTGTCTCCTTTTCTGAGCACATATTTTCTAGATTATGTTTTTAATATCATGTTAACCCCTAAGGCCTTATTTGTGTGACATTGCTGGAGCTACCTGACACCAAGGATCCTTTCACAGGTTTGCAGGTTTGGTCTCCAAGGAGATGACTACTCCCCACTACAAAGGTACTCTGTGGATCCTCAGTCCCAAAACTATATCTCAGAAGCCCCCATTGGTGAGCTTAACTTAAATAGTCAGCCAGTAGATGCAATTAGCTCAAAGCAATGATATTTATTAAGATAATGTAGTAACAATAGGCATAATGTTGTCTGATAGGAAGACAAGAACAAAAATGAAATTGTCAGTGACATCAAGCAGATTATATTCTTAAATATACGCCTATATGATACATAAATGCAAAATATTTATAAATAAAAGTACCTATACATTATCCCCATAAACTTGGGGCACATTTTCCCACAGGTATGCAGAGCATCATTTTATTTCCATGAGGGATATGTGACCAGACTTCAGTTCTAAAGAGCCTGATATTCTTTCTCTTTTTGTGATATCCTTGCACTGTTCCTCCATAAGCATAACTTCTCTGCTGGAGTTAGGGGTCATATAGCTAGGCACCTTAGGTATGTTTCTTTTCACAGCTGTTCTCCTAATTTTCAGGGCTAGTTATCTTTTGTATCCATAACTGGATCTCTTCTCTGCTGTCAGAGGTCATGATTCTGAAACTAATTTTTGTTTCCCACCCTGAACTGGTTGGTCTCTGCTCCTTACTGGATGTCATGTCCCTACTGGATGTCATGTCCCTACTGGATGAGTAGCTCTTCTATAAGACAACACAGAGAATGGTAGGTAGAAGGATAGAAATTCCTCTCTTCTGTCTTCTGCCCTCTGATAAAAGTACAGAGGTTATATTCCACCAAGCTGTTTCCTGACTTTAACTGACTTCCCTGCTTCTAGGGTTAAGAGATCTAAGATTTTTAAAAGTCACTGGGGGTTGACAATCTATTTCCAGCCAGTAACTAGGTGTCTTCTAATTCCATCCACCACTTCTTTACACTTCATAAAAGTATAATGGAGGGTAGACTATTCTCCCTTATCCCTACCAGACATGGTATTTTGAAGGGGACTGACTATCAGTGAAAGATACCGCATCTAGAAGCAAGCAGAGACACTCCAATTAGGTATCAAAATGTATTGCTTGAGGAAGGAAACTGCTTCTAGGAGATGAATCTCTAGAAGCATATAGAGGAGCCAGCTTGTATTCAAGATGGACCTAATATGGGCAATCAAGTCACACTATGAAGAAAAGAAGACCATTAGGACCAAAAGAGTCTACAGCCAGGAAAGGGCTATATGAAGAGAACAAGGCCACTGGCATCCTTAAGTATTTCAGTATTTTGGCCACATGTTCTCTGCATGTGTGTATCGTACTCTAACTCAAACTACATGCGATTATGTGGTAGGCTTTTTTTGGGGGAACAGGGAATTTTGTAGTAACTATTTTTGCTATTCTATCTCAGTAAATGCCTTTGCTTTAAGCTAATTATGTCTACTGCCTGAATGTTAATAGAAAGCTCATCAGTGAGCTTCTCTTGTGTAAAAGTGTAGAAAGGAATACTTACAGGGTCTCCCTCTAGAATCCTGAGGTAACAGCTGCTTTCTAGGGATCCAGTTCATGAGTATAAGTTGGGAAAATATCTCAAAAGGGGTATAATAATTATATAGATTCTTTTTTCTTTTTATTGGCTAGAAACCAATAGTAGCAGCTTCTGTTACTTGTTGCAATAATCTTTTAACATTAAAATATTTTAAATATCATTTGTTATGATAATCTATTATTTACATATAAAATTATTTATTTTAACAATATTTATAACTTTCAGCACTTCTCTCTAAATGAAGATACTCTCACCTAAAACTCTACTGCCTCCATGATCCTGAGCTGAGAATTATCTGCTCTGATCATAACCTCCAGTCCTTTGATTTTTAACTTTCCTCTCCCTTGCTAAGCCTATTCTTCATTCTCACTGTGATGTCCAGTCCTCCCATCCTTCTCTGTTCTCCCCACTGTTACTGGAGTTTCAATATTACTTTTTTCTTTTCACAATCCAGTGAAATTCAGCCATAGATTATCATGTGTCCTTTTGTCCTACTGGCATTCACTCTCTACTTCAGTCCTGGGTCATTGAAATTCATACTTTTCTCTCATTCTCACCCTACTGAATACTGACTGAGAAAGTCACACAACTGTGTGTTCCATTAGGAACCCATGTTATCTAGTATCACAGATTATTTTTTTATTTTTTTTCTTTGCAACACTCTCACTACTAACATTATTCTCATTTGGGCTTCATTGTACAGAAATCCATCCACTGCTCCCTCATGAACTCTCTATCATTTTCTATGGCAACCATTCCAAAACTTTTCTTACTCAAGGATCCTATGGTATATACCTTCAAAACCTTTTGCTCCTCATTGACCTCCTACTTAAATTAAAAAACCACGGTCATTCATATTGGGGCTCCCTAATAAACCCAATGCCACAC
Organism: Gymnobelideus leadbeateri; assembly: GCA_011680675.1. Lineage (NCBI taxonomy): Eukaryota > Metazoa > Chordata > Mammalia > Diprotodontia > Petauridae > Gymnobelideus > Gymnobelideus leadbeateri. The sequence goes on along the minus strand of WOXC01009581.1, from coordinate 104,927 downwards.
CTCCAAATCCCATTTTTTCACCGATTTTCTCATTCTATCTGCTGAGGGAAAAGGTGGTCCTTCTTGTGCATGCTCTTTTGGTAACCCCATCCACTCTTATGGGTTTAATCTCTATGCAGAAGATTCAGAGATCTACAAAACCAGTTCCAGTCCCCCGCCCCCCCCCCCCAGCTTCAATCCCAAGATCATTGTCTACTGACTGTTTCAAAGTAGATGACCCAGAGACATCCTAAACAGCCTTATTTCTGCAGGTGGCACCCTCTTTCTTCTGGTGCTTCAGCTTTATAATCTCAGCAGTATCCAGAACGCCTCACTCTCCCTTAAACCACAAAACCAAACAGCTGCCAAATGTTCCTATTTTACCAGCACCACATGTCAACTCTGCTCCCTTCTCTGCACTCACACAGCTAGACACTTACTATGCAATCTCTCCACTTCTCATCTAGATTATTGCAAGAACCTAATGGTCTTCCTGCCTAAAGTTTGATACCACCCAAATCTATCTCTTACTTTGCTTGTTGAAAGGAAAATTCTTCTTCCTTTTTGCTATTCACCCTAGTTAATGAGACAAAACTCGGGAAAAGAGAATTAAAAAGAGTTTATTAAAAGTAAGGTTACAGGCAGGGGGTGACTTGGCTTAGGGACACCTCCCCTAAGCTGATTGACAAGCAGGGCTGGGAACAGTAGGTCAGGGAGTCAACAAAACTTTCGATAGCTGACAAGGTAATTTTCCTTAAGTGCAGATCTGACCATTTGACTACCCTCCTGAACAAACTGTAGTGACTCCTTATTTGTCTCATTTTTTTGTACTTATAACCAGAACACCTAGAACTGAATTCAAATCTTGCCTCAGACACGTGCTAGCTGTGTGACCCTGGGCAAGTCACTTAACTCTGCCTGTTTTCTCAGCTGTAAAATGAGCTGGAGAAGGAAATGACAAACCCCTTTAGTATCTTTGCTAAGAAAATCTCCAATGGAGCCATGAAGAATCAGGCATGACTGAAACCATTGAACAAAAACAGCAGAATGAAGCCAAGGCCCTCTCCTCTCCTCTCCCCCAAGCAGCTCCTTCTCAAGGGTGTACCTCTTCTTGCTTTCCTATCCTCCTATCTGACACCAGTGAGCCCCCAGGTTTTATACAGGCCCCAGAGGTGGGGCCCAGACGATCTGAATGGACTTCCTGCAGCAACAATGGAAGTCTTGGGAGGGGGTGGGGGCGGATCGTGAACAATGGAAATGTGTCTTCTAAATGAAAGTATCTGACTACAAGTGCTGTAAGTGGAGTAATGAGGCTCGATTGGCTTAATCATTCAACCACTGCATCATTGTAATTGTTAAGTAAATGGTTAAGGTAAAGAAGTGTCATTGTTGAAAGGCTGTGGGATAAATAGAAATGCATACTTGAGAGCTAGAGTAGCAAACAGGCCTAGAGTTCTCACCTTCAACTTTACTCCTAGGATCCTGAATCTGAGGGTGCTGCTTCTTCTCGGGGATACAACGCCCAGAACTTACTGATTAGAGACATCCTCCCTCCCTCATTTGCAATAAGTGTGTGAAGACTTATGCCTCAGACTCTACCCTCAAGTCCGGACAGTCCACATGAAAGCACCACTCTAATCAGGCTTGTAAAATATTTTGTGATTGAACTCTCAGAGAGCAGATAGGTGTCCCTGAGAGTTCATGGAGACAGGTGGGAGATGCTAAGGTGTGGGTGGCCACCCCACGAAACCATTATCCTAATTTTCCTCGTTTTTTCTTTCTTTCTCCTTTTCAAATCATCTTCAGCACAGATGCCAAAACAATGTTGGCGGGCTATGAGTCTTGTGACTTTGCTTTTGGAAAACCTCCTGTGGCTTCTTATTGCCTCTAAATCTGCTTGGCATTTAAGGCTCTCTCCAGCTAGTTCCCACCTATCTTTACAGATTTATTTCACAGGTTCCTTATGATCTCTCTCCCAACCAAACTGGACTCCTGGAAGTTCTCTAAACTGAGTTCTACCTCCTATCTCCCTCTATCTGCATAAGCCATCCCCTCTATCTAGAATACACTTCTTTCTTAACCTAATCGAAACTTCTTCCTTCTAAGTTTATCTCAGAAATAGCAACTTCAATTTAGCTTCCCCTAACCCTTAGAGTCGTTAACATTCTCTTCCAATTATCATGCAAATTTCATGGATTAGAGTTGGAAGGGGCCTGAGAGCTCCGCTTATCCAATTGCCTCATTTTATAGGAGAGGAAACTGATGTATTAAAACCCTCCTAGCCATGCTCGCGAGAGAGTAAAACAATGTCACCTGTACTGAGGCCACAGTCAATGATGATTCCATTTTCTGTCTTTAACGGTTAAAGTCACTGTTGCCCAAACATAGGGCAGTTACCCTTTCCAACACTTCTTAATCCTTTTTATACTGGTTTTTGTTGTTGGTTATTTTGGGATAACTTTACAAAGGTGCTACTTGGAGCTGTGGTAATGGCTGGGCTTTCTAAATCTGTTAGTGGAGTACATGCTCTGGCAAGGTCTATCTTGTTGGAAAGGCTCTGAATGGTCCTGGCAACTGATTGAGTTTGCTTTCCGAAAACCAGTTTGGTTCAGAGAGGCTTCTAGGCTGGCTACTTGAACAAAAAACATTTATGTGCTAAACTGAGAACACAAAGAGGAAAAAAGGATAGCCCCTATCAAGTAGCTTACATTCTAACTGGGGGAACAACACATGGGGAGAGATGATACAAGAAGGGAGTTCTGTTCTGGGGAAATGGAAGGATTGGGGACACAGTGGTAGGCAGATGGTGAGAAGGTCTAAGTAGAAGGTGACTTGTGATGTGAAAATGGAATATGTTCTGACCATCTAGGGCCACACAAAAGATATGGCAGGATAAATGGGCTGGTTTGCATAGAAGCTGGCACCAAGCAATCAATTGGTGATGGTGCCTGCTGGGTAGAAAGGGGGCAATGAATCCCAAGAATCACATAGCTTTTAGGTAATCTATATACATTTTAACTTAGCTGTTGGTACTTAAAGGTAAGATTATTGCTCAGTAAATGCATGGAAGACCTAGATTTTAATTGTGGGAGCTCCAGGACAGTGAGGATCACAACATGACATCCAAAAGCCCCAAAAGTTTTATTGAATGAGAATAAGCTCATGTTTCCAGGGCATGAGGGATTCTGGCAGCAGATAACCTGTACAAAATGTCAGCTCCTAGGGTAATCCTTGACATAGATATAGAGGTTTTTTTTGGTAATTTTAAAAATTTTAAACAAATACAAAACGAGAAAATAAAATAAAAAACATTGCCATGTACACAGCAGCCATAAGAGAGGATTCACTAGAAAACAACAAATTTCCATTTCAAGAAAACCTACGTAATAAATACTACACGTTGTTTTCAAAGCTGCCCAGCTTTTCTTTGCTTCCCTGTTGGTTTTCCTTTGTTTTTCTGCTGTGCACTTTTTACTTTATTTTCCCCCTCCCTCCTAAAGAAGGCTACAATTAAGCATATCTCTATCTACAAATATATCTACAAACACACATATATACACATTTGCAGTCATACACATATCTAGAAGACTGAACTATGCTTATTTTCACCTGTTTCTCTAAAGGTGGATGGCAAATTGAAGTATTTTATGTTTTTCTAAGTCTACCTCTTCTAAGTCATCAGTATTCCAACCCAATTACATCCTGAGAGATTATCTATGAAAGCTTCCCCCCCCCCGCCCAGTTTTCTACATTCCTTTTATTCTTGGCTATGGTTTTATTTATACACAAAAATTTTAATTTAAAATAATTGAAGTTATCCTTTTTACACTTCAACAATGCTCTCCCTTATAATATAGTTTAAGGTCTGATACTGCTGAATCTACTTCCTTCACATCTTTTTTCCTGTTTTTTTTTTTTTAAGTTCCTGACCTTTTGCTCTTCCAAATGAAGTTACTTTTTTTTTACCTCAGTAATTTTTTCGGGGGTGGGGTGGGATTTAATTGGGATGACATTGAATAGTTAGGTAACACTGTCATTTAAAAAATTACATTGGCTTTACCTACACATGAACAATAAACAATTATTCAGAAGAGAATTTATTTGTACAAAAAGTGTTTTATGTTTATGTTCATATAGTTCCTGTGTCTGTTTTGGCAGTTATCTAGATAGAATATTTTACAAGCCCAACTAGAATGGCTCTTTTATGTAGACTGCCCAGGGTAGGTATTCAAGTAGTTATTACAGACGGAGGAAGGAAGATCCCTCTGGCTATTGGCTTTCAAGCCCTTAGAAAGTTCTGATCCAAGTTCAGACAGACTATAGTAAAACTGACAGAGAGAATTCCTTATTTCTTCCTTTCACCTTCCACAATTTCCTTTCTCTGTACCAAGGACCAGAGAAGATATGACACTGAAGGAACTAAATCATAACCATCTTGACATTCTCAGTGTCAATGAGATTAGAAAATAAAGGCGCACCTGACCAGAAGATGGCTTACAGGATCTGCTTAGAGAAGCAAACCAAAGATGCCCAAAGCCAACAAGAAATAGCACTTCACTGGAGATTTGGTCATCTAGTATTATACTATGGTCTATTCCAAGGACCGGCTTAGCTAATTCATCTTGGTTACATAGGTTTTATTTATACAATAACAATTTTAGTTTAAAATAATGGAAATGACCCTTTTTACACTTCAACAGTATTCTCCCTTGTATTATAGAGAAAGGCATACTACCAGGTGGCTGATCATTTGGTGAGGAAACTCTTATGGCCAGGGCAACCCAGGTAATGAGAAAGGATGGGAAATGGCCACCCAAGACTGGCGCAGTTTTGGGAAAAGGAGCAGCAGGTGCCAAGGATTTCAATACTTTCACATTGCTGATAAATTCTGACTGTTGCTATACTCTAAATGCCAGAGATGTTCATGTTCTTAGTGGAAATGGAAAGAGAAGGAATTTGTATTTAAATGGAAAGTTGGTTCACGGGGACTCCTTTAAGAGGCAAAGAAAGGAGCTGGTGGAGTGGGCTTTATTGAAAAGGCAAAAGAAACAGAATTCCAAGGCACATCTGGTCATCACGTTTTATTATTAATAAGTATTTGCTCCCGCCCCCAGAATGCCTTTAAAATAATTGTAATTTCTACCCCAACACTCTCAGGCTCGTGATCGCGGGCTTGGATCTGCCGGACACGGCACGAGGAACACGCCCGAGAGGGCCCGCTGAAGGCTGGAGGCCGGCGGGGAGGACCGCGGGCTCTGCCGAGACTGCCCGGGCCGGGGAGAGCTGACCGCAGCCGGGGCCCTCAGTAACCCTGCGGGAGGTGGGGGGCGATCGCAGATCGCTGCGCCCCTCCTCCGGGGTCGGGCCCGCGCACTGGGCACAGCTGGGGGCAGCGTGGCTGCGGGCCGGCCTCCCACACAACTTTCCGAAGAACCTAGACGGCTGACCCGGAGGAAGGGCGGCCGTGCCCGGTTGGCCCGCCGAGTCCCGGCCGGTCCTGTGCTGGTCCCCAGCAGAAGCTCGGGCCAGTCGGGCGGGGATTTTGAAGGTCCAGGTCAAGCAAAAAGAGAACCGCACCCCTCCCCCACCGCCCAGAGTGAATTCTTTAAAGAAAAAGAGTTTGCTTTTTAAAGAGTGTTCGAAAGCCCGGGCTTCGGAGAACGTCACAAGTCCGCCCCCTCCGAGCGCTCACAAACCTCGGGATTTTGCATAAACGGGAGCTCAGGCACGAGGGCCGAGCCGGCTCCTCCGAGTGGGCTAGCCTCACTGCGGCCTTGATATGCCCGGGGGGGGGGGTGGAAGGGAGGGAGACCGCAGGTGCTTAATAAGTGCGCACCTGGGGGCGGCGGCTACTCCCCCACCGGACCCCGCTCTCGTTCGGCACAGCCGCTCGGCGCGCTGTACCGAGGGCCCGGATGCAGCTCGGCGCGGCCGGCCCGGGCCCTAGCGCGCCTGCGCTCCGGCGCGCGCGCTCCAGCAGCCCTACGGGCCCCGGCGTATTTTACGAGTCGTGATCAGTTACATGAGCCCAAGGGCCCGGCCTCGGGCGGGTGGGAAAGCTAGGGGCTGCCTCTCTATCCCGCGCCTGGCCGCACGCGTTGTTCTCGGTGGCTCCCGCCCGCGGCCCGGCCCGACGCCACTTCCTCTTCCTCTTAGAGGCGGAGCGCGCAAGGGGGGGGGGAGAGAAAAGAATGCAGGGGGGCAGAGAGAGAGAGCAAGAGCAAGCGAGAGAGGGAAGAAAGAAAGGGAGAGAGCGAGGGGGAGGGAGGGAGAGCGGCCGCCGCGCGCCGGCGAGAGAGTGAAGGGGAGGGGAGGAGACAGGAGAATGGGCCGCGGAGAGGGCCCGGAGGAGGCGGAAAGGGCGCGCTCCCGCGTCACGTGACCGGGACGTGCCGCTCTTCCGCCGGCCATTTTAGGTGGTTCGCGGCGGCGCCATTAAAGCCAGGAGGAGGCGAGAGTGGCCGCCGCTGCTGCATTTTCTTTCCAGCGCTACCGGGGCGAGCGGGAGTGCGCGCCGTGCGAGAGTGGGAGGAGCGGGGAGGGGGGGAGGGAGGCCCGAGAAGCCGCGCGCGCGCGCGCCCGCCCGCCCGTGTGTGTCCGTGTCCGTGTGTGTGCCTGTGCGTGTGCGTGTGGGGGGGCGCCTCGCGCGTTAAATCGAGCGCGCGGCGGCGGCGGCGGCGGCTGGGATTACTTTGCTGCTAGTTTCGGTTCGCGGCGGCGGCGGCGGAGGCGGCTGCGGCGGGCGTAGTCTCGGAGGCGGCGGCGGCGACAGCATGTCGGAGGAGCATTTCGGCGGGGACGGGGCGGCGGTAGCGGCCCCGGAGGCGGGCGGCGGCGCGGCGACGGCGGCAGCGGAGCAGGAGGGAGCCATGGCGGCGGCCGCCGTGGCGGCGACGGCGGCGCCCGCGGCCCCGGCGGCAGCGCCGGCGGCGAGCGCCGGGGCCGGGGCCGGAGCCGGGTCCGGGTCCGGGAGCGGCGCCGAAGGCACTGAGGGGCCTGGCGCCGAGTCGGAGGGGGCCAAGATCGACGCCAGTAAGAACGAGGAGGACGAAGGGTGAGTAAGGGGCTCCCAGGCCCGAGCCCCCAGGCCGGGCCGTTTTCCCGCCCGGGGTTTCTTTCTTTTCCCGCTATTTTTGCTTCCCCTCCCCCGCGCGGCCCCTCCCCCTTTAAGCCCCGGGATCCCCCTTTTAAAATCCTCCCGAGGGGGGGGCGCGGAGCCGGGCGGGGGCGCGACTCCCGAGCACATGGCGCGGCCGCGCCCCCGGCCCGGCCCCGCAGGCCCCGCTGGGGCCTCTTTTGAAAGTTTGGCGGGCGGCGCCCGGGGCCGGTGCGCTAGGCCGAGGCCTCCCGCGCGCCGGGACGCGGCCTCCGGGCCGGCCCCCCTGGCCGTAGCCGCACCCCGGAGAGCCCGGCTGGGCAGGCGCCGGCGCCCTTGTCCCGGGCGCGGAGGGGCGCGGGGGCGCGGAGCGGGGGGACCCGCACACGTGGGGGCGGGGGGCGGGCTCCGGGCTTGGGGCTGTGCGGGTCTGCAGTTGGGGCCGGGGGTGGGGGCTCCGGGCACGGACACTAATCCGCAATGCTGCGCTCTAAAGCACGCAAGTGGAAACTTAAGCCTTTAACCTTCCGGTTTTTGTTTTCTCGGATTCGGGGGGCACTAAACTGACTAATGCCTCGCTATTGCTGGGGGAGGGGTGCCTCTAATGGGTGCGGGCAGACTTTCCACTAGTTGTGAGTCCTCGTAGCACAAAGCAGCTGCCTCGGTAGTAATCTACTGTTTGTTGAACTGAAGCGTAAATGAATTAAAATTTTTTTAACCCTAACAATGTTGAAAACTAAAACTAGAATTTTGATTGGTTGCTGTACCGGTTGTTAATTCCCTAGCCATTCAAACTCCTCCCCACGGCACTCTGAAGCAGCGACGGCACAGCGGGAAGAATGGTAAAACTTTTACATTTTATTTCTGTATTTTAAAGGTTTCGATAGCCATAGAACATTCAGAGGCCGTGTATTAGCGTATTTGTTGCCCATTGATTTTCCCCAGGAAATTCTAATCGTTTAAGGTAATAAAATGTTACTTACCTGGGGTAGAAAAAAACTTTATCGTTCGTAATACATGGGCAAACACTATGCCACTATGTAGTTCTTGGTCTGTATGGTAATGCATGTAATTGCTGTTGGCCAAGATTACTCTAAATACCTCTAGTGGTACTATTTTTTATTATCTATAGATGAATACGATGATGATGATGATGATGATGATGTAGTTAAATTACATTGTTTGCTAGGAAGATGGGAAACAATGAAGTTGTTAGTGTTTGTTGAAATTCTATGTTAAATGCTGAACGAGAGGTTTATTGGTTATAGAGATCATGTTTAAAAATATATTGCATGTTAGAATAAAAAGTTTGGAAGTGGCCAAAGTAAATTTTTAATTTTAAAAATAGTTCTGTATTGTATTCAAATCAGACTTCTCACTCACTTCCTATATATTAGTTCCTTAGTATAGATTTACAAAAGCTAGATATGAAATTGACTGGTTTTTTAAACTTTGTACCTTATTCTTCAGCACACACTGAATGCCTATTTAAAATTACAAAAAGGCATGGTTCCTAACGTTCATGAAATGTAAAGGGGATTATTTTAGATGCTCTGGGGTCCTGGGATAGGCAGGAATGTTTGATCCTGATTGGTTGATATTTCTTCACATCTGGATGTCTTCTCTTTGGAAGGTTGGTTGTATTTTGTTGTTCTTCAGAATAACGTTTTCTTTCTCCTTTTAAGAGAGGAGTGTTTGGGATTTTTCTCAGGTACCCAGCCATGTGTATAAAATAGTTTGGAAAGCAATAGGTATGTTTAAGTAAGACATGCACTTCCTTTGTGCAGGTCTGTATTTGCATGTCATTCCCAGGAATTTTAAAGTTGATTTTATATCTTTGTTACAAGATGATTGTGTAAATATTGTTTTTATCACCCACTAAAATAGCTCCAGCTCTTTTAAAATAAGAAATAGGATTAAATGAATCACTCATTAGCCCTGGGTTGGGGGGAGGGGTATGGGAGGTGTGGATAGTTTAAGGACCAATTTCAATGGAAAGTGATCAGCTCCTGGACCAGAACTGGAACAAAATTGGGTAATGGGGAGATATTCTAGGTGAATTTTACTGTCTCCGTGATGGCCCATAAAACTGTTGGAGCTAGAGACTAGGAGGCTGAGCTGGCTCTGAGGAGTACTTTAGTATGATTTCTTTAAAAAGGTGATTAAATAGTATGGTAGAGTTGGAAGGCCTTCCCAAGTACTTTTTTGTGGAAGCAGCCACATAAAGGGGTTGCTCTGGAGCCCTTTTAATCAGTTTTGTAATGGATAATTGGCATGGGCTAAAGACTTGTTTTTGTTCAGAATAATTCCTTTTTAGGCTGTAATAGTTTAAAGGCATCAGGCAGGGTGAAGGAAATGATAAAAGTGCTGAACTTGGGAGTCAGGAGACCCAGGTTTAAATCCTGCCTTGGATCCATAGTAGCTGTGTGACTGGAGGAGGCCCAGTGGATTTCCTCCCCTATATTATAGGGACTGTTGCTCCTACCTATTGGTCATGTAGGGAAGTGCATGATAGATATCGTGGGCTGCCTTCTGCTCCCCCTTCCCCCATGTTGGCCCTTTGCTCTTCTCAGGAGGCAATAAGTGCTCTTTTGGACCAGAGAGAGATTGCTTAAATGAAGATCAAGCCCCAAAAGTTGTGCTGTAAAATAAGCTAATGCCAGATAAATGCTGAATATATATATTAATGAGTTTCCTTTAGTTCTATGGAGTTCTGCAAAAGTGGTAGATTGGCACTTTTTTGGTTTTTCTATCCTAAAAAGTTACTTGAAAAATGAGCCTTTGTTAATTGGGCCTTAGGTTATTAAGAATGGTTGTGTCTTACCTACCCCCATCCTTGTTGCCCCCCCCACATAACTTGAGTAAGAGCATTTCCAGTAAAAGGTTACCATAGGTGACCCTTAGACCTTCATGTTCAGTTCTCCTAACACTGAACTACTTCTAAGAAGGACAGTTTCTGAGAGTCATTGCTTTGCTTTGATACTTTTCATCCCCTCAAAGTTACACCTGATCTGAGAGATGATGGGCAGGACCAGTAAACTGGCAGAATGGATTCTACAATCATCTCCTGCTTTCCTAGGAAGTTCCATGGGGTCTGAGATCCAGCAGTCAAAATGTCCATTTCCTGGCTGGCTGTGAATGGCAGTGTACGAAGATGCTTTAGAGACAGACTCCACTGGACTAATCTTTTAGAACAAGGTGGATGTTCCTTTGTATGTTTGGCAGGAAACAAGACTTTTCCCCCATTACTCCTCTCAACCCCCCTTGACTTCTTCTGAACCTATATTTAGGTCAGATGGGGTTCACTGAACTATGCCCCCCCCAAGTCCCCCTTGGGAAGAAGTTTAGGTAGAAGACTTGTGCTTTAGTGCCCCTTTGTTCTTTTGAAAAAGCAGTAAACCCCAAATGTGCTTTGGAAATGCTTAGACACAGCACAAAAATTTCATTTGATTTACAGGTTGTTATATGAAAGAAACCCAATTTGGTCAGGAATATCTGGTTGTATAATTACTAATAGGAGTAAGTAAAATTATTGAAAAAATTTGACCTAAGCCTTCTGGTTCTGTAGGTTATATGTTAGCTGGATTAATGGGTATTGTGACCCCATCTAAAAATCTGTGGCAGGATTTCTTTGTGATGTGAAGCTAATTCTTTGGTTCTGCTCTGTGGATAACTCAATTTGGGCATGTGAAAGTGATAGGAGAGAGAGCAGTGTCTTCAGCTCTGTCTCGTCTATTCTGAAAGATCCCAGAGTTTAAAAAAGTAGGGAGGCGGAAGAAAGAGCTGTCTACACTATTGGTTGTAGGTGATCATTTTATTTTGGAGAAGTCTAAAGTAACCAGTCCTCAAACTTTATTGCAACTCCTCAAGTTGTGCAAGTTTTCCCAGTGGGTGGAACTGCTTTTTATGACAGACTAGGCACTAACGGATCTGCAAGGCTGCTTTGGAGTTGAAGAAAACTGGTTAAACAACTCTGCCATTGTTTTTTGAAATCTCTAGCCAGTGAAAAAATTATTTGCACTCTTCACTTAATCATCCACCCAACACTTAGAAATGAATAACAACAAGCATTTATTAAATGGATAATAGGTGCAAGGCTCTATGTTGTGCCTTGGGGTACAAAGACAGAACGGAAACCTCTTTCTGCCTTTGGGGAACTTATTTTCTACTAGAAAGAATAGAAATGATTGTTACTTCTGACACATTTTTGTGGCTTTTGCAAAATGTGATCACACAGTATAAGTGAAACTTGAGAAAGCCCAAGTTGCATTTGTTATGTCGCCTGTGTGGCCTGTAGGGCTGGAAATGGAGCATCTCCTTCTGGTCCTCTCAGTTCCTGCAACCCAGGGACCTCAGGTCGAGCTGTTGCCACTTCATTGAAACATCTCATCCCTTTCCACTTAAGTCTGTGTGGTTTGGGGTTTTTGTTTTTGGTCAGTCAGTAAACATCTATTAAGCACTTATTATGTGCCAGGCACCGTGCTGGGTAAGCACTGGAGGTACAAAAGACAATACTGCTCTCAAGGAGCTCACAGTCTAATGGGGGATGTTGTTTCTTAGCCTCAGTTTCTTAATCTGTAAAGTGATTGTGGATAGAATTGGATGATCTCCTGAGGTCCTTGCTAGCCCTGAAATGTGGCTTAAATGCCTATTATTGTGTATTTCTCTCTACTCCATTTTAATCTTGTGAGAAAGACCAGTGATTACTCTCATGTAGCTTCCTTGATCCTGAGCTATACTGCAGTGAGCTTCTACAAAGAATAAATTGGGCAGTATAGTTTTTAGTGTGGAATAAATATTGAGTTGTTGTGTGATTTGGTGCTTCTTAATACTTAAACTTGACCAAAATAATTCTTTAATACCCAGAATCCATTTACCAGAAAACTCAAACATTTATCAGAAAACTGACTGCCCACTAACTTCCTCTGTGACCTTTGGTTAGTTACTTAATCCTCATTTTTGTTTCCTTTTTTCCTTCTGACCCTTCTAAAGAAGAGGAGTTGACTATTAAAGTTGAAAGTGAATTATGAATAATGAAGTAATGAGAATTATTACATTAGTTGAATGAATTACGAATTCTTTATTTTATTTTATTTTATTTTATTTTTGCATTTTGGAGGGCAATTGGGGTTAAGTAACTTGCCCAAGGTCACACAGCTAGGTTTTTTTTGTGTGTGCCTTAAGTGTCTGAGGCGGAACCGAACTCAGGTCCTTCTGACTCCAGGGCCGACACTCTAGTCACTGCGCCACCTAGCCGCCCCTGAATCACGAATTCTTTCATACCAAATCTTTATTATTTTTAAACATCGGTTGTAAAAGACAAGTTTAGCTTTTCCTACTGCCTTGTTAAGACTTAACACATTGAAATTAATTTATACCTCTTATTTAATGATGTGAAATAGAACTGGAATGTCGTTTTTTAATAAGACATTGTTTTGGAAAGTTTTTTTTTAATCTAAAAAGCATAAGGCTAGGTTATTAAATCTGTTTCAAAGTACTTGTATAAAGATATTTGGCTATCTCCTATCTCATTCTTCCAGTCTGTCTTAAACACTTGGCCCCAAGGCATTTTTTCTTATGTGCCTTTTTGAATGAGTGGTTTCCCTACTCAGTTAACTCTAGTATTTTCCCATTACTTTTATTATAAAATAGAAACTGGTATTTAGCTTTTAAATCCACTGGGCCTCAAGCTGGCTTTTCTAACATTCCAGCTAAACCGACCTTTTCTACCCTTCATCCCCATCCCCCATGCGTATAATGCATTCCCTAATTTCCTTGTTCTACCTCAGACCCTAATTGCCTCTTCTCCCCCTCCCGCCCTTACTTTGTAGAATCTATGTTGTGTATGTTTGTGTTCATTCACTTTATATTTGTGCTTGGATATATTTATACTGTGTATTGTCTCTACCATTAGAATGTAAACTCGTTGTGAGTAGAGATTGTTTCATTCTTTGTTCTTGTATCCACTTGTGTCTTGGGTTTGAAGCTTAATAAATGCTTGTTGATTGATTAATTGCTATTATGTTGTGAATCTGATTTAGAGGTTAGACGTTTTAACCCTGGATACCTAAGGGATCTCTAAATTTTATACTATGTCATTCAGTAAATTTACTTAAAATCTTTACTGTTAGCTGAGTAAGAGGACTGAATTTTTGTGAGGCAGTTTTAAGCTTAACTGGAACTTTTCTGCCTTGCAGTTATGGGTTAACTGGTTAGTTCTTATATAATCCACACTTTCGTAGAAAGAGGTTGGTTTCCAAAGTGGTGTTACAGATTACCCCAGTATTTTGATTTCCTAAATTTCTATTGTAATTAGAGTGAATTTAAAGGTTCTTCTACTTTTAAGAAAAATAAATTGATGTTTTTGTTTTTACATCACCTCTGTTTTCCACTGTATCCCTCCCTCACCCTCTTCAAGATCTGTCCCTTATGAGGTGGGGAAAAAAGTGAAGAAAAAGAAAGCTTCTCAAAGCTAAATAATATAACGAAAAAAGTCTGAGGTTGTGTTCAGCTTTCTATAACCCCTGGCCCCTGATCTCTGCTATGAAAAAAGTGCTATCTTCATCACTTTGGGGTTTAAGTTGGGTCATTATAATTATGCAGCATGCTATTGCTATATTGTTTTGGGTTTTTATTTTTTGGTCATTTATTGTTTTCATCTTCTCACTTCACTTTGAATCAATTCATATCATTCTCTCAATGCTTTTCTTATATATGTGCTTCTAGCTTTGATTTACCCACCATTAGCCTTTCACTTCATTAGCCCAGTCCTTTTAAAATGATCTCATGATTTTGAAAGATCTTTTAATGTAATAGATCTTTGGATAATGGTTATTGGTCATACCGTGGTTCACCATCACCTCATTAACATTTGATGGCAGTGTTTTGCATACAATTAAAGTTTATGACCTCTATACCTCCCTGTAGCCTATATCTAAAAGGCATAAGTTTGAAAGTTGCAGGATAGTGAAGAAAATTCTTAAAACACTTGATATTTTTAAGGTTCTCTAATTTGTATAGATGTGTAATCGTTTGCTTAAGTATCATATTAAGTCATGGTTAAACCTGTTATCTTTTTTATCTTCTTTGAAAAGAATTGGGGAAAAGTAATGACTTAGATAAAATATCTAATGCCACTTTTTTGCTGCAACCCCTACCAACCATCTACAGACTGTTAAAGTCCAGTTGAAAAGAGCAACAGTTACTGAATCCTTGACCAGAAGGTGTTTGCCACTAATTATTTCTACTACTAGATCTCTTTTGTTACTAATCTTGAAGAAAATAAGATAGAACTTCAGTAATTACCTTTCACAAAAATTCAAAACTGGAATCCAAACAGACAACACTGGTGTGGGCAAAGAATAATTTTGCTAACTATCCACCTCTACAAGACACCCTAATTCTAGTCTCAACTTTATATTTGGGCTAGATGTTGAAATTAGCTATTGTTAAAAGACAATAGCCATAGCCTCAGGAGCTTAGTGTCTTGGATTCATCTTGACTTTCCTGATGTCTGTCTTTGAGATAATTTTAGGGGAAAAATATTTCTAATTCTTGAATCAAAGGATTTAGGATTGTAGAAACAATATTAACCTAGGCTTTAATCGAAATTTCTGAGGATGTAAAACTCCATTCCAAATCTGAGGTACAGTAGTCATTTGTGTATTGTCTTGGTACTGGTTTAGACGCAAATTGAATAACTCACTTTAAATTGGTATATACATAACTCCAGCTTGTCTTCCATTTGTGCTGTAGGAGAGTTCAAATCCTGGCTCTGCCGTTCTACCTTGTGATTCTGAGCAGGCCATTTGTCTTTTTGGGGAGTCGCCCTTTTCCTCTTGTAAAAAGAAAGTTTTGAACTAGGTTCAGTATAGGTGACCTCTGAAGTCCCTCTTAGGCCTTTTTGGTCAATCCATTGATTCTTTTTTCATTGCTGAACTTTTTAATTGTATTTTGGATACACAGTATCCTTAACTTGAAGTTTCTAGATTTCTGAGAAAGTTTTAAACAGAACATCATTTGTTGAAGCCTCAAATTTATTTTTTTTTATTACTAAATATAAAAATGAAATGGAGTTGTAGGTTTTAGGAGAGATGAATTTTACCTATTTGATAAGTCTTGTAAAGTACTTAGAATTAACTTATGTCATCTTTCATCAAGAGGTAGGAGCTCCATAGTCTTTTCCAGCAATGATACTTGTGTAAAATGATTTGAACAGAGGGGGCTTTTTTTTTTTAAGTGAGGGGTACTTCTATTTTGTATGGCGTTTATATAGGCAATTGATTATAGTGCCACATCATGATTCTTGGAAGTTTACAGAAAGCAGGTGAGATAGAAGATTAATTTTTAAAAAACGCTTAAGCTTCTACTTTTTAAAAAAAATTCAGAATCTAAATAGGATCTGTCCTACCCCTTATTGTACTGTAATAATTGATAGTAACAATGAGGGTCTTGAAGCTCTGCAGCATCCTGAAATGTCTTACATCAATATGGGGGAAAAAGAATTATGCTTAGGAAGTATAGTTGGGCTTAAGTATAGCGCCTCTCACATAGCTGAGGCCCAGCTGAACAAGAAGGGGAGGCGAGATAAGACATTGGAGTAGCCAAAAATAGATGCTCCAAAATGTCTATGCTAATGGGACAGCCTCCTCAGCCCCCCTCCCTCCTTCATTATACAGCTTTGTCAGGCTTGGTTATTCTGGATTCTTATCCCAGAGCAAAGTAGGAGTGAGGTTACAGCTAGGAGATGGGACAGCAGACTGCCTGGGAGAAGAGAGAAGCTATTGTTTGGAGCCATGTAGTGTATCAAAAGGCCTTTGAATAGGCTTCGAGGGTAGAATGATTGATGCTGACCAAAAAGGCATTTAATTACATCTAATATTCTGAAAAGGTAGAGGGACATGTAATAGTTTTTTGGAAGATTTTGTATAAGAAAGCTGCCCAGAAAGACTTATTTCCTAAGATCTTCAATATATATATTTAAGCTTTTTGAAAATGCATATTATATATGCACATACTTGTACCAACATATCTTTGTATGCATGTATATACATATGTATATACCTTAAGTTTACCATTCTGTTTAACTAGAATGTACCAACTGTTCTAGATAAATGAGAATCAACACAAATGAACACCTTAGCTTGAAAGTTAGTAATTAAATATTTTAAGTGACCATCATACTCTTGAACTCTGTCAAAGATTCTGTAATATTTAGAGTTAAAAAAAATCCTTTTGAGGGCTTTAACTTGTGGAGTTTTTAGATAATAGGTGAATCTTGAATGTTTAATTGAATAAATACCTTTTCTACCAAAAAAATAGCTTTGTGAAATTAGCTTAGTAAAATTGTTGCTGGTAGGACTGACACCTTGCTTTCGAATAGTGAAGCTACTACTTCCCCTTGAAATTAAGGGCACTTAAATTTATGCTTATTTCAAAGTAAGCTGGTCAGTTTCACTTCTGATAGACCAGCATCTTAATAGTTTCGCTAGGTTGGTGTTACCCTCACTTTATTAAAAGGGAGCAGTTTGCTTTTAAAATAATGTTTGACTTTGTTTTCTGTCTTAAACCACATTGAAAATTGGATTATACTGAATGATTTCTGCTGAATTAATTGTGGTAAGCGGTTGTAGCCAAAATACATTAGAAATAGTAGCCTGTAATAGCAAAATTTGAAGTTGGAAAGTTGGAGCTGGTTACAACTATCTTAAATCTGAATTAAGTCAACGTTGATTTTTTTTTTAAGTCTTATTTTTCTATTTATGTGTAATCCGTACACTCTGATTTTTGGCAAAAAGGCAGTCTACAGTCTTTGGTTAAAAATAATCGTATTACATTAAATAAACATTATTGGAATTAAATAGACTACACATGAAATATTTTTCTAGGGAATTGGTATTAAGTAAATATATAAGTGATACTCAGAGTTTGTATATAATGTTCCCATTACCTACTTTTGACTAAGAACCAGTTCAATTAAATTTTACCTGGTCATAACATATTATGGTACATACAGTTATGTATCAATACTATTACCTAAGGGTATACAGTTACTTTGCAAATTGGGAATCAAGTATGGAAATCTTTGACTAGGATTCATTCTTTAAACAAACTAAATATGCTAATGTTTCATTTTATTGGGTTGCTGAGGATGATACAGAAGTCTCACAGACATAAAAATTTAAGTACCTGATAAGATTTTGGAAATGTGTACTTTTAAAAGTAACTCACATTTTTTGTTTTATTAAACGTCTTTTTGCCACTGGAAATAAAAATTATCATTTGGCAGCAAAACACAATTACACCTAAGTTAATTGGCGTGATGAAAAGAGGGACAGTTAAGATGGGTGGGATGTACTGCTTAGAAGAACTGAAGCTTGGAAAAATGAATTTGAATAGCCATTACTTAGAGGTCCACTAGATGGAGTTGGTAATGAAAAGTCCATCTCATGTTTTTTCTTGAGGGGAAAGGATTTCATAAGCTCTGCCCTAGGATTTTTATATCAACTTTATGTAAAAAATTACATTAGCATTCATCACTTTTTAATCTTGATTTACATATGTGTGTGCATATGTTTTAAAACATCAGGAAGAACATGTTTATATACTTCCAAGCATCTTTTAATTTTGTAAAAATCTTTCAGATGGGAACCAAAGGGCTCCTACTCTCCCCTGCCCTTTGGTAAATGCTCAGGTCATCATGACAGCTTTTGGTCTACTCTCTAACCCTTGAAAAAATTTAGTTAAAACTTCATTTCCCTCTGGGTTAACTGAGGTTTAACTTTTAAATGTGTGTCTAGGCTAATTAGTGGATTATCTTTAATGAGACACTTTATTGTTTAATGGATTGTACAGTCTTCATTAAGGATTAAAAAGTTTTGTCCTTTTTCCTTTGTCTTGTTAGTTCTTTGAGCTAAAAGCTCTTAGTGAGGACAGTCATTTCTGAACTAGAAGGAGGTAGCTTGAAGGTAGGGAGAAAATGCTGTCTAGTGGATGAGTATCATTGGATGTTAATATATGTTGTACACAATTAATGAAAGGTAGATTTGGGAAAGTGCATGAAAATTTTTCATCTCAAAAACTCTTATGGCCTAAATCCATAAGCTTCTGCCCTTGTCATACAAAGAATATTTAAATCCTGATTTAGTAAACATCAAGTACCATGGCAAATTGAGGGGCTCTTGATTGAATGTTTGCTCAGGTATCCAGCAACCAGTCCAGGGAAAGTAATGTTAAATAAGCTTTTAGAGATAGCAGAGCCCTTTCAATGAGGCTGTACTGGGGGGGTGGTGTCTTAATACTTCCCAACCAACTTTCCTGTAGTTTGGGCATAATACCTTAATGATATGAACGATATTTAAGGCACATTTTTCTTAGCATTTTAATATTGCTTTTTGTCTTCACAGGAAAATGTTTATAGGAGGCCTTAGCTGGGACACTACAAAGAAAGATCTGAAGGACTACTTTTCCAAATTTGGTGAAGTTGTAGACTGCACTCTGAAGTTAGATCCAATCACAGGGCGATCAAGGGGTTTTGGCTTTGTACTATTTAAAGAATCGGAGAGTGTAGATAAGGTAGTGTGTTATATGCTCTGATCAAGTTTGAATTGACAGTACTATACATGGACCAGGATATATTGGATGTTCCCCTGATTTAGTTTTTCTCAGGGCATTTTCAAAACATTAAAAAATACTTGGATACTTTGGGGGTACCCACTGGATATCTATATATCTATATATTTGGTTCCAGGGTGCAAAGTATAATTGGGGAGAGGGGAGCCAGAAGCAGCTTCTGTCAATATAGTTTGAGTTGCAGACAGCTTCAAAGTAAGCAAAGTCTCCCACAGTCTCCTGAAATTAACTTGTCACCAGTTAAAATGGCATGAAAAAGGGTTTGTTGACAGTTTTGGTGCTCATTTTAGTCTGTGGGGAGATGAGCCTTTTACTTCATTCTTCCCCTTGGTCATGGACCAAGCTGAAATGGCAGCCCCACAGACAGACTGCTACCAGTGAACGTGATGACTCTTGTGTTCAGTCTCCCCGCCAGCTCTGCTTTAGCAGCCATTGACACCTAAATTGAGTCTCAGCGGTTTTTTTTTTTTTTTTTGGCCTGTTCAGGGAATGGAATGGAAGCCTGTATTCCATGTGGAACATAGAAAAAGTAGGACATTGCCAGAGGAACTGGTGGCTTTTAGGTGACTCATCCTCAAAAAAATTCAGATGTGAAGTGATGATAAGACATCTGCAGCCAAAGTAAAGAATTGAATGGATGGATGTTCATCCATTGTTACCCCACCATCACATATATTGATGCAATTTTTAAAATATCTAGAATCAGTATCTCATGCCTCAGTTTGGTCAGTGCTTCAATTAATTCATGCTTAAATATTTTCTCACTTTTTTACTATTTTAGTTAGTACTTCTGAAAACCTAGAAAAAAAGATGTACATTTTTAAAACAAAGCTTCCAATTTCTTTAGGTCATGGACCAGAAAGAACACAAATTGAATGGCAAAGTGATTGATCCTAAAAGGGCCAAAGCTATGAAAACAAAAGAACCTGTTAAAAAAATTTTTGTTGGTGGCCTTTCTCCAGATACACCTGAAGAGAAAATAAGGGAGTACTTTGGTGGTTTTGGTGAGGTATGTGACACATGGTGCCTCTATTTTCAGTTAAGTTAGTGTCTTTCCTTCACATGTGTGAATGTTAGTATGAATTGTCACATGTGGGCTAAAAAGGATAATTGGACTTAAAAGTGAGGACTGGTTACAACATTTTGGGTATAAAGATGTGATAGAGAGCAAGTCTTTACTCCTTAGTCTACTCAGGTCCACTTAGATAGCAACTGATCCTG